>JAVQJG010088040.1:0-61338 GCA_036024015.1 Craterocephalus amniculus | reverse complement strand
ATATTTACTTAATTGCTGACTTTAATAGTTTAATTTAGAAAAAATAATGCATTTCAATTCAGTTTTGTTTGTACAGTGCCAATTCATGACAGTGTCATCTCAGAGCACTTCGCAGTCAGATGTAGACACAGTTCTGACGAAGTACCCTGAGTCAGAAATGTGTCCAGCCAGTATATTACAACAGAATGAATTGTCTGCCATTAGCAGATTTAGCTAATTGTGCTTGACATGAAGGACACTGGCCCATATGATAAAAATTGTCGTTAAGTTTTTAATGATCGTTGAACTATATGATGGTGCAGATTTGACTAAAAGCATCAAATCTAAGTAAAACCGCATTTTAAAAAATTATTAGCTATTTACTTTTCCAAGTTTTGTTTTACGTTTAGTTTTCACATTAGATGACTACTTTAGTTCATAATAACCTAGAATCTAAGTTCTTTTCTGAAAAAAGGTCTTATTCATATGTGCCACCCTTTTTCTGAGGATGTGCCCCTGCCTTGCCCCCTGTGAAAACATTTCTGGACACGCCACTGCACTGCTGTATAGCTACAGATTTTCCATGATGTTTAGGTCAGGCTGGTGTGAGTCACTGCAAATCCTTAAGCTGCTGCCCTTTGAAATGCTTCATCGTGGGTTTTGGGGTCTGTTAGAGATATTTATCCAGTTTTAGATAGTTGGGGTTTTTTTTCCTTTTTTTAACAGATGGTGTGATATTTTCCTCCAGAATTCCTTCAGTCAGCAGTGAGAAGTCCACCCCCATCCATTGACTGCATGAGGCTCTAATCATGAGTGATTCTTCTCTTTGCTGAACAGTACTAAAGTTGTTCTTTTGCTCATTCCAACAAAATAAAAGATGTGAGAAGGTTAGATTTGTTCAAATGTCACTGCAAACCAGAACAGTAATCCACAACTTCACAGCATGCAAAATCCTCCTCAGGTCTTCTACAGCCAAGGTTTGCATCTGCCATATTGTTGTCTTCCAGGAGGCCGTTGTCTCTAAAACGTTTCTTGATTTTCCTCCTCAGCTTTACTGCTGATGTGCTTAGTAACTATCAGTTAAGATACTTAAACCGCATGGATCCTAATTTACTAACTTTTAGGCAGCTGTGTCACTGAGCCAAAGTGTGATGATCGTTAGGAGGAGTTTTCAAGCTGTTTTCCTCTTTACTGTGAAAAACCTTCATAGAAACTTGTTTCAGAGCTTAAATATTCAAAGCATTTTGTTTGTATCTTAATTTTTTCCCCTTCACTTCAAAACATACTTAATATATGTATCTTGCTTAAAATGTTTAAAGCTATTTTTATTTCTTATCAGCTCATAATTTCCCTTTTTGATATTAATAATAACATAATAGTTTTTTAACCAAATCACATCATACCACTGAATGTTTTGCAAAGCTGTATTTGTGCTACGCATATACGCATGTTTGTGTTTTACGTACAGGAGTTATTGTACTGTGCTGGAAATGGTTAGAAATCCCAATTGCAGGCAGCCGCCTTTTGTGTTCTTAATGAAACCTAAATTAGTGGCATCAAACCCAGAGAGCCATCTCTTAGATGAATTTGATGTTTCATATGAAGCCTTGTAGGAATCAAGACCCCATGTTGCCATGTGTCTCAGTACTTCCAGCCTCCAGAGCCACTTTCCCAGAAATCAACACCCCGTGGTCTGAGTCACACTCACACACTCCTGTCATCTTTGTTTTTGTTTTTTTTCCCATCAAGGTCTATAAGCGCTATCAGCTGTTATCCCCCTGAGTGAACGCTGCGATCGATCATTACAGACCTGACAATCTGAAGAAAACATTACAGATAACGATGTCCCCAAGAGCCTTTTTGGGCTGTATGTTGGATGACAGCAGCACAGGAGGGCCAACTTCTTTCATCGCCGAAGGATTTTTCAATCAATGTGAGCTTGCTGATTATTGAATTTACATCTTTTTCTTTATATCATGCCCTAATTAAACAGGTTAGGTCAGCATAATATTTATGACAGGTCTACGCTTGATCAAACCTAAAGGCTCTAGGAGATGTGAGTAGCAGATGTAGCTGTGGAAAGACAATTTAACATTGAAGCCATTCACTCATACGTGCTACAGTTTTTAGGTTTAAATAGAAAAATTCAACATTTAATAAAATCACTACTATTAAAGCTGGCAGAAGGGAAGCATATCTTGTTTCTAGTCACGATGCTAACTGGCTTCTAGATCTGTTTATGTGTTCACAATATAGACATTAAAGGGTGTCTTCTTTATTCTTCTTCTTTTTTATATGAATGAACCAAAACTGCAGGCGATTCCTTCAAGGTTAATGTTCTTAAGTACATGAAATCATGTAAAATCAGATAATCACTCTATTAGATTTTTAAAATACGCACAATAAGCACTAGCAGCATCTCATCAGTTGCCTTAATTCCCCCCTCATGACAAAATATTAAGACTAATATTATTATATCATTACTCCGTCAGTGACGTCTCAGCACCTGGCTGTGTTCCTTTTCCATCTGCTGGCTCCCTGCGAGGACAAAGATCCGGCGTGCATGCCAGGGCAGTTGACTGCCAAAGCGGCCGCAGAACAACTTGGCCTCGCTGTGAGCCTTTCTCAGATATTTGATAGACTTTATTTTCTGCTGCTAATTGTGTGGTAGCAATGTCCACTATGGGAAATCCATCCTGCCGTCTCTTTATTGTGTTTTATTGTTTTGACAGCACCAGTCTGGTGGGAAAATATTTAAATATTAAATTTTTTTTTTTCTTTATTTACAAAGAAAAAAAACATTAGAGACCACAATGCTAACTTCATTACAAAACCACAAACATATCCTGAAGTATTTTCCATTTAAAAAAAATAAAAAATCCCCTCCAGATTTATCTGAGGTTCCTGACTGACTTCAGTATTTCCTCTAGGGGGCACTGTTGCACCAGGCTGCACCTCATTGTCGGAGGTGAAAGAAGAGGGAAGTTGCAAAGCTTGTCTACTATGCAATCTTTGTTTGTGTCCTCTTTGTGAGACAATGACACTATATTCTTATTCAATCCAACCTTTACTTGGAGATAGAGACGGACTGCTCGCCACTTTCCCTTCTGCAACAAATTAAATCAGAATGCCAGATAACCCTTGCACAATTCAATACCCCCATTGTATGATTTAAACAGGAAATATGGTGCATGTTGACTGCAGGCCATAAATATATATTTTTTCAAGGAAGAAAAATGGAACAGCTCTCAATGAAAAAAAGTCCATGAATCGATATCAGGCATGATCTGGTTAATAGACCTGACGAGCTTATTTGACTTATGGGTGTAAAACGACAGGAATGTTGATCTTGGTGGGAACAAAAGATTAAGTCTGGAAAACACAGCAGCGCTTGCAGCATTTATAATTTGTCAGAGGTTGCATGTGTTGTCTGTATTTTAACAGCAGAGCTAGAAACATTCACATACTGCATAATGTGTTGTATAATTTTCTTGCCCTTGCTCTGCCAAGTTTATTGCACTATCCTCCTCAGACTCGGACTGACCTCCCCCTCACATCTCACCTTCGCTCTTTTCACTACCAGTTAAATCCACTTGCTCCTCAGGTATTTAAATATATGGACGCCATCTTTCACAGAGATTCTAGTCCCTTCTCCCCTCCCGTCGTTCATTACAAATGATCTCTCAGCACTAATGAGTACATGTCTAAAAATACCCTCGTTGTCCAGAGAGCTGGATGTGTCGTGGTGCGTATTGAGCATTAACAGATGTTAATGAATATAGAACATCATAGTGGCGTAATGAATAGAGGCGCAGCTACTCCGGCTTCATTTAGAGAGAATAGTTTAATATTCAACATGCGTGCGGAGCCACCCACTAAAATTCCTTAGCCGTAGATTCAGCTTAGACACCCCCCCCCGGTGCCCGACCGCCTTCTCAACATACTACTGGTGCTCCCTATTGCCATGGTTACAACCATGACCTTCCTCTGGGAGGTCGAGCTCATGTCAGTGTGTTGGTTGAAAGATTTAGTTCCAGCTCTCCTCTCATTTGTGGTCTTTGCTGTCGTTCGATTTGACAGATGAGGGAAATTTTCCGACAGAAAGAAATGTTGATGATAAAGAAAAGGAAAGGTGATAGACGGAGCAGTCATCATCCACGTCTAATTAATTGGCAGGGTCCCGTCATTGTTCAGTGTATTTGGTTTAAATGAGTCAATTTATGGGAAAAATGTATAACCTATCCAGAAACTCTTCTTAAGGGAAAGGAGGGTGCCCAATTTGACTCTATATGGCAAAAGCCCAACATCTCCAAACAAATGTGTAGATAAGTATTAGTTTGGAGCGTTTCTGTCCAATCTTAGTTTCCAAAAGAAATTTTCGGCTGTGTTAAACTAAACTGCTTTTGGGTGACACTTGATATAAATGTAACCAATCAAAGAGATCAAAATGTGAATTGCATGAACGGTGACAGTTTGATCTAAACTTTGATCAAATCCTGGCTGAAAAACACCTAAAATCCAGGTTTGTTTTTCTCTAACTGAAAACATAGCGTCCAACAGACGGTTTCACATCATCATATCAAACCAGCTCCTTGTTAGAAAAAAGCCTGTGATGGGCAAGAGTCTAACGGAAATCTGCTCCAAAAGCAGCCAGACGCCAGAAAATGATTCATCTGGCTTCTAGGTTTCTGTGGGTTTTAGCAAGCGAATGTCATACTTTCAAATACCATAGATAGTTTCTTTGTTCTTTGAGCTTGTTTTGAGGTTGGGACAGAACAAGCTGAAAAAAATAAAAAGACAGAGATACTACACCTGAGCGTTTTCCATGAATTTACTAGTTAAGAAACAGTTAGAGCACAAACTGTCTTATGGAATAAATTAAATCCATAATGAGTCTTTATAAATGTGTCTATGAGGGGGTTCGTAATGTTCTTAAGTTTTAATGTTCCCAAGCTCAATACATAATGGGATCCCTCTATTATTCGCTTGGTATAACAAATGTAAATATCATGACTGGCCTTAAAACAATAGGAGGATCAGCGTGTCCTAGTATATTGAAAAGAGAAATAGGAAAACACAGAATGCTCAGTACTAGATCATGCTAGCTGTTCCCTGTGGTCTAGATATGGTTAAAGTCAGACATCTTTAACTGTTAATAACAATGGTTACCAACAAAAAGCAGGCAAATTATCACTTTACTGAACTAGCAATTACTTTTGTGCCGATACAAGGCAGTGGTAATGAGCATGTGTGGAAAATGTTTTTTTTAATCCAAGTGATTCAAGAAATTACACTTTTTCCCCATTATACAAAACTGCAGTGAATTTCTGAGCTGCTAGCTTAGATGCTAGCAATGCCTCGTCGCTGAATCCCAAATCAAGAGGTAAAAGGCAAAATAATAAGTTTGGGACACAGTAGTTATGCCTTTATATGAATCAGGCTTAGATGTCGACTGTCTAGACTTTCTACAGTCAAATTATAATGTAACTTCACCAGAACTGGGCCGAACACGGTAATGCACGATGACTGTTGGACCACGTGGACAGAAATTCTCTTGATAATTTTTTGCGGTCTTTGAGTTCACTGTAACCGGTTCCAAAGTGCTAACCCAGCAAAATGTTTGCAACATGAGAGTCAGCTGTAAGAGGGACCCCACACCCTTTCCTCCTTCTGTGAGAAACTGAGGGGAGACATGGAGAGCGCCCCCGCCTCCACTGCCTCCTCACGTCCCTGCCCAGGGGTTAGAGTCTAATTCAAACAAGATGTTGGATGTCCAACAGCCTCCTTTTCTCATTTGTGGAGCACGTCTAGATGAAAAGGCAGTAAGCAGTAGGAGCAGACCTGTCTGAAGGGGTTTCATTTGATATTACAATTTAAGCTTCCTTCAAGGCCAAGGCCAAAGATGGCTCCTATTTGCACCTTATTTCATGGCCAGAGAGATAATCGGCCCATGCAGAGTCCATCTGGTTCATATGGAGGTCTCCTTTAAGTATGGCCTTTGTAGCATGTAATGCAGAACAGCTCGCACAGACCTTAAATGGGAAGCAAGCAGCAGCCCTGAGAAAGGAAACAAAGACTGATTTGTCTTCTTTACCGAGAAGAAACTTCATCCTTGGCAGTGTGAAATGAAAACTTCATTTCTCTCAGCTTATTGAGATCAAGTTTGCAGACTGCAACATGTGACAATCTCATGAGTTTCCAGGCTCCAGCTATCAGTGAGTCTGTTGTCTTTGTACAGTCTTTGCTGAGCATTATGATGCTGGTGTAACCTCCCCTTCTGTCCGCATGGTCTGCTTTGTGTCCTTCACAGGCAGTAATCAGATACAGTGAACTGATTGTAGAGCAAATGACCCGGGGCAATCCAGCTGCACAGGAATACTTTTCAACCCTTACATGGTGATGTCACCGCTCCCATGTGACAGGGCTCAGTTTCACTGTCAGATCAATTATTCACAGCGTTTAATTGGATCAGCTGAATCCAGATCGCTCCAGGGATCCATTTCCAGTCACAGCAGCTGCAAATAAACCCTGAGCCAGCACACAAGACATGAAGCTCTGGATCAATAAACACACTCGACAGCACACCTCACTGGCTTTAAAAGAAATTTTAAAAAAGCAAAGTGAGTTTACTTCACTCAAAAGAAGTAAGCCATTTGTTGAGGCGGACATTTCCTTATTTAAGATTAATCTAAACTGAGGCAGGAGGCGAGTACGGAGGTGATGATCTCAGAGCCTTGGACGAAGGCCAATCTATGATGATGGTGCATTCATTAATCACATAGTTTGTGCAGTGGTGTTCGCAGCCTCTTAGTCATCCGATATTCCCCTGCTCCACTCCTTTCTCAAGCCTGTTACAGGCTTCCCAGTCAAAGGTGCCCTTTGTGCTCGGTGGTGGCGGGAGTGGGATTAGGTGGGGGTCAAAGTCGACAAAGACCGTCCTACTCCCCATATTAGCTCCTGAAAACACAGTATCTTGCAGAGCTCCCATTCACAAAGCTTGAATAAAAACACAGGGAGTGTATCTCTGTGGAAAAGGAAAAAGAGAAGCCCATTCATCTTTGGTTGGACTTAGTAATCACAAAGGTGAAGGTCTCATATAAACTGCTCCAGTTTAACAGCAATTTCTTTTACTTACTTGAAACACACAGTGTTTATCTTTTTCATGGTTTTCCTGTTTATGTTATGAGCCATACATAGAATATCTGTTTATTTTGCACCAAATCAATCTTATCAGCTGCACTGTGTTCACCGCTGAATGGTCATGTTTGTCAATGACAGCCCATATGTTGCTGACTGAAGAGGTTTATTAGGTCTCTGGTTCTCATCATGATTAAATTACTCTAAAAGCATACATAGACTGTTTCTTTCATTCTCTTCATTTGGAAAAAAATGCTGATTATTTTTTGGCACAATTTCAGCCATACTGTTTGTAAAGAAATGTGAGCCTTGCATGGCTTTCATTTTATTTATGTTATTTCCTTTGTCTTCTTTGACTCTTATAGACACACTGTTAGCTCTTGCCTCGCTGATGAGTCCCTGTTGTCTGCAGGGAACATCTCAAAAGATGGCTTATTGCATCTTTGACAATAACTGATTAATTTCAAAGGAAAGCAGGTTCCAAGCTTCTTTTAATCTCTGCAAACCGAGAGGTTCAAAGTGGTTCCTTCAAAAAAGTGGTTCCTTCAAACATTAGCATTAGCAGCAGCGCAAGCATTGTCTCTAAAGGAAGTCAAACACGATTAAAAATCTGTGAGATTTCTGCATGATTAGAAGAAACGCAGAGAAACAGAAAATGCTGATCAATGTACCCCCGAGTCCAGTTCTATTCATCATATGCTGAAAATGTGAGGGTCGTCCCACATTTTCAGCATAGGCTCCAATGACCTTGTGACTGGTAACCTTTACTGGTTTTCCCTTCAACATGGGGGGACGTGCTGTCGAGACTCAGCTAATCGGCTTTGTTCACCACTCAGCTGCAGCTCTAATAAGCCTATTGATCTGGACCGACATTGATCCAATGTGCAGGCTGGAGCCCGGCTAGGTTAACAGGTTGTGTGAGTAAATGATGAGTTGATATGGGTTTGGATTTGCCGCTTGGTGCTCAGGCCTTTCTTATGTGGTAATTGCTATATGGTTTTTCTTTAGACAACAAAGCACATTGATCAGTTTTAGTATTGCCATGCTCAATAGCCCATACAAACACTTCAAATCCAAGATAGATTCTTATGTTAAGCCTTGAGTCAATGACTGTGAGCAGACGAGGACATCCCTGTGATTAACAACTCAGTCCTTGGCTTTCACATCATTGAAGATGCAGAGGATGGCAGGCGTGGGGCAGGGTACATATTTGAAATATGCATATGATGAAATAGGCATTTTGTAAGGCTAGCAGATACACCTCTGTGGTATTTAGTGGCTTATTCTCTGATGATGAAGTGTTGTTCAAACTGTTGTCTTTGTCAAATGATGTTGTCCATTCACACTATGGAATATGTGACTCAATTTTGTCTTTAGTTTACCAGAATACACCACAATGTTGGTAAATTTCTTTGCCATATAGGGAATGGTGGGTGTTTTGACTCTGTTTGACGCCTTCATCTTGGTTTAAATTTCTCAACAGAGTAAAGTGTGAATTTTCTGTCAAAGGTAAACCAGCCAAGTTCAGTCATAGACCCAGCAGATAGCTATCAGGGCAGCAGACTGGAAAGTGATGGGCCCATGCACTATGCTGCTGGTTTATTTAAGTGGCTATATTTACTGTATATTGCCTCTTTAGGATGTCGACTTTGTTATTTATTAAAAATGTAGTTTAATCATTATTTTGGTTTTATGGTTAGCTTTATCTACTACCTAGGTAACATTAGCATGCTAACACAATCCGCTAACACGGCCAGTGTGTTAAAGGTCTTGTTGCTTACTATCCGATGACCTAATTTATGTTAAAAGTACTTTAACCTTCAGTAAATGACAGGAAAACTCCTGAGGCTGTTAGCATGGCAGTAGTAGCCTATCCCTGCACTGTTTTGTTCTGCTTTGTTTCAGTCATAGCCTACTGATCAACAATGAGAGTACACTTTACATCAACTTTCATTATACGAAACAATTATTGTTCCAAAGTAAAGGTATGATCATTTTAATTCCTGTGGTTTAATCCTCCACCATCCCTCCAGCATCATTATTCTAACTTAAATGCTTGTTCAAAATAACAATCATGTATTTTCCCACGATATTTAATATAGCTGTAATTGGTGCATAGTAACCAAAGTACGTCTGAGGCTCCAACCTAATTTGTGTTGAAAGAGTTGGTGAACCTATGACTAACCATAAACATGACAAAGTGGGTTACCTTTTCAACCTCTTACATAAACAGCTTTTTTCGCCGTCAGCTCTGACAAGTCTTTCATAGAAACCAACCATAACAGACTGCTGCCAGTGCTGCAGTCAATCCCTGGAAAACCCTGAAAAACAGAATGACTCTGTGGACGATTGGTCAGGGAAATAAACTTCTCTGAAATCATCTCCGCAGAGCCGTACCTTGTTTACTCATGAGCTGCTCTCTCCTGACTGGCTCTCAATTGGCAAATGATCTCTTCCTCGCGTACTGTAACCCAGCCATCATCGTCTGATGTTAACAGCACTTCCCAGATAAAGAAAAAAAACATGCACTCAACTCTTTCGTAACAAATATGACCTGACAGGAGAAAAGGCTGGGATAAGGGAGCAGGCTAGTCAGAGCTGACACTGGGTTAAATGCACTCGAGTTGCAGAAGTGAATAAGGGCAAAAAGGGACCTCAAGTGGAACAGACAAGCCTCGGTTCCTCCAGGGCGATTATGAAACTAGTCTTTACAGTGAAATGATTCTGCATTCTGATGTTTTCCTGAAACATTTCTATTTCTGGACTGCCCTCCTATCACCCTCGCTAGGCAAGTACACAAACATCACAACATACTCAGCACACTGGACAACTCTCTGAGAGTTATTGTGGATGGCAGATGCAGTCATCCAAAAATGGAAAGAGTGCATGAGAGTGTGTTACTCTGATACGGGACATGCTTTCAGTGCATGCATGCAAAAATAAAGTACAAAGCAATAAATGGAGAAAAAATAGTTTTCTTGTGTGCAAAGGCCAGTGTATCTCTTATATTGTGTATAACCCTGACACATCACACAGTAACTCTCCCTTTCCTGGTTTCACATGAAAGCCTGTAACCAGGGTTGAGTAACATTAGCATTGCGTAATTCTTCTTTGTTTTCTCTGGGACCAATGTGGAAACGGCGCTGAACAAAAACTCATATAACAGCTATGTCTAATTTCCTCCCATCTCCCACAAAGCACAACTTACCCCCACCCCTACTTCCTTGCTCTCATGGCCCCGTGGCAACAAATACTTCATGTTCGCCTTCCCGTACACAGTGAGATCACCAGTCTGTGTGTGTGGATGTGTTGCAAATACTCGGCTTTCCCCAGCCAAGTCTGCCCTGCCCCCATCAGACAGAAAAACGCTTACATGTGTAATTTTTGGCCCAGAGGGTTGATGAACAAAAAAGTAACAGTTGGTGTGCATGTGTGCATCGTCTTTTATGCCAACATGTTTTCTGTTTCTCTTATTTGTAGATGTGTGTGAGCCGGGAATGCTTCTTGTTTCTGGTCAGCGAATCCCTGAGTGCTTTCTAGCCGCCGCCTCTGAGCAGGGTCAGGGGTCACAGTGCATATTGTCCCAATATGGAAACTGCTCTTCCAGCACAAAGGCTGGTCACATAGCACTCTTTGTCAGCGATGCCAAAGACCCCAGTCAGGTCAACAAGTCTGCCTCCAGACCAATCAACAAAAGGTTTTCTTTTTTGTTCCAAAAACACATATGAGAGAAATGTTTTCCCCGCCGACGACGGTAAAAACACGAAAATACCAGAAACCTACCCTTAAGGATCAGAACCATCTGGCTCATCTCCAGCTGTGATGGCAAGATGAAAAGGAAATTGCTAGGTAGATAGTGGGGGCAGTGCATGAAAGGATGGAAATGGAAGGATAGCCACAGAGGAGGAGGTCTCTGCTGTAAAACCCTGTTATGCAACCTCTTTTCTGAGGCTGGCGTATTGCATCTGTTGAAACTGGAGGAGAAAAACAGCCTGGCAATTAGCGGCTCTGTGTCCTGAGGCTCCTGGTCTCCCCCAATCATATCGCTCTGTCCTGCTCTCCCCAGCGTGCATGTTGCTAAGCAGATGATGTGACTCAGGAACACACACTTACGGTGTCAGCGTGCAGCAGACACACTGATGGCAGCGATCTGACTGTGCCTGCCTGTGCAGTGATGTTTACTGGAACAGACCAGTCTTGTAAATTAAACCAAGCTGGGTTATTGTGCTCACTGCTCTGAAGTGCTGTGAGAATATGAGACTTGGACAAAGATTTAGGCCCCTTTTCTCCCCCACCCCCCTCCCCGCTTTATATTTTGGGCACAGTCGAGGTTTACAGCAGGGAAGGGTGTGGTCGTATACGGGTGCTTCCTCTGCGGTGAGAGGGGTGTTTATGGGTCTGGACCTGTTTCCTAACTCTCAAGATAAGGACCACCCACCAAGGCCTCATCACTCCAAACCCCATCAGCAGTTAATGATCCAAGCGAAGTCTTCCAACATTCCTATGGCAAAAGAGTGATGTAATTACTCATCATTTATCAAAGTCTCCTGTAACACGATCATTATGAAAATCCTGAGCAGCGAGCTATAAAAGGACAGAGGCTGTTTCTGCTTGATGCCTTGTTAACTCACCCTTTTCTCAGCTGTGGTAACCCTTTACATAAGTACAACATGGAAGCATGTGTCCCCGCTAGACTTGTTATTAAACGGGGTCAAATATGTCGGGTTTGGACAACCTAGCTTTTATCGTCATTGTTCCACTAATTGTTAAAGAGTTCTTTTCAGAGGTTAATCCGAGCTGAAACTAGGCGGGTGTGTAATCTGAGCCTGAAAGGATTGGATGTTGAGGTTGTTCAATTAGGTCAGGCAGCACTAAAATGATGCCTTGCAGAAGCACTCAGGAGAGGGAAAATGCCCGACGTATCTGCTGGTTGTATATAAAAAGAAAGAAGATATAGAAGCTGTATTCCATTGTTCCACATGGCCGCAGCTAATGGTCTCCATCCCCAGTGTGAATGGAAGGGTATTTGTGCGAGTGTGATGCATTATTTAAGAGTAAACACGGTGGAGACAGGGAGGCCCAGCGGTGGTGGGGTAGTATTGATTGTGACAGGCCAGAGGAGACATGCACACCTCTCTTAAGTGTCTGGGGCTTCTCACAATGCCCCCACAAATCAACTTTTATTGCTCCAGCTTTGGAGTCTCCACCGTCAGCAGCCTATCGGGCAAAGCGGCTTAGCAGAGATACCCCGCAGCAGTCCCACCGTAGGCCTTAGCGCTATCAATCGATCATTCATCACTGGTCCCTAAGAAACAAAAACAAGCAGCCAAAAGACAAGCAGGGGAGGGAGGCGGCTGAACTGGACTTTGTCACAGAGCTCTTGGCTGAGTGGAAAAACCCTGTCAGGATGTATTTGTAAACAGTCTGTAGCCTGTTCTGCGCTGCAGAAATTGACGCGTTTGAGGACGAGAGAGAGAAGGAAAGTAATGAGGAAAACTTTCTGAAAGAGGTCGAATGAAATAACCCCCCCCCCCAACAAAAAATGTCCGCCATCTCCTCCCAGCGCTCCCTCTCCCTCCTCCAGCCCTCCTGCACATTCCTCTCCCCTCAGCAGATCTGGCATGCCCCACAGGAGGCGGCGGCAACAGCAGCACAGTAATCTTTTCAAAAGGGTGGATTTGAGCGGCCGCCAGGGCAGCCAGCCAGCTATTTCTCATTTGGAGCTGGCCTGGAGATGACCCTCCTGTTGGAGCCCCACTCTCAGGAAAAACAAAAACGCCAGTACCAAGTAAGGGAGCGCCTTGGCAACACTGGAGAGCCAAGAACAGACCAGCAAAAGGAAAACAGGGAAACCACAGGCCTGCTCTCGGGAACATCTGCACCGCCTTCCTGTGTAAAGAGAAAAAAAAACTGAACCTAATACCGTCTGCATGAGCCCAAGGGGCTTAACAAAAACATGGGAGGGCTGTGTTTCATTCTTTTTTTTTCTTGGAACTCTGTCTGCATGTCTCATTTTCCTCTTTGTCCATTTCCCTCTCTGTCTAACAATTTCCCAAGCCCAATAACCCCCCCCCCATCCTGTCTTCCCTCTCCACAACCCTCCACAGAGCTCTGGCTTCTTGCACTTTCAATAGGAGCCCAACCTTGGGTTGGGAGGAGCTGGTAGGGGTCTCTGTTATGCTTGCTCAGTGATGGATGGACAAGAAAACTAAGAATCCAAGTACTGCATTCCAGCTTTTACAGTGGGAAGTGAGGGTGGAGTGAAAAGGATTCCTGCACGTCTTTGTAGTCTCTATATGTTTGACATCAGCTGATATGACCTTCAACCAAGACTGCGGTCGACCCACAGGCAAAAGTGCCCCATAATTACCTGTTTCTTTCTTTTCTGTTTGTATTTTGTGAAGATTTAGAATCAGGGATCCTGAATGAGTGAAACAAAGAAAAAGGAAGGATAGCACATGTGGATTTTTTTCTTTTCGGCTCAAAGCCTTTCTGAGTCTGACCTAAGACATTAAATTCCACATGCTGGGTTCAGATATCGTGTCTGTATGCAATGTTTGCTGCCACAATCAGCCCCTGCTTGGCTAATAAGACGCCCCTGTGGCTGGCTCTGCAGAGGGAGCAGGGATGACAACAAAGAAAGCCCTTATGTTTTCCCTCTAAATCCCCTTTCTCACCCCCCTCTCTCGTGCACACATACTTCCCCGCTCCAAAAAAACAACGCTCCAGTAAAAACTCATCACACATCTGCCAGATCCGCTGAGGCCTGCCTCCAATTATCCGCCCACCACACTGGAATCCCAGGAAGGCTCTGTCCGGCAGAGCGTTTGATGTTGCCACGCAACATTTGACAGAGAACAGGGCGGCTTTGAAAATCGGAGCGTAAACTTGCCTGCCAAGTTTGACGTGAAGAAAGAGGGGATGGCGGTGGTGGAGAGGGGACAGCAGTGGTGGGGGGCATTGGGGGATAGACAAGGAAAATGCCACTAGATGGAAAGCAGCTGCTGACGTTGGGGAAAACATTGCTTTAAATGGGCCCAAATGTAGCAGAGCCCCACCAAGCCTCAGCCAAGTGACCAGCATTTCTTCTCCAAGGGGATTTTTGTGGATGTGCATGGATGAGAACTGTAGAGAAAGTTACCAAAGAGTTTGCACATGTGAAGAATATTTGAAGTCTGGGCTTCAGATATTTAAGAGTGCAATAAATACACTGCAGAGGATCGGAGCAGAAGTGTTACGATACATCCAAACTGGTAGAGCCATGTAGAATTTATGTTCATATTGTTCATGTGATCTCACAGGAATCATTTAGGTATAGTGAGTAATATTTTTTTTTAATTAGAGAAATGTTTGATTATGTTTTGTAGTATAATATGTGCAATATGCATGTTTTAGTAGCTAATTTGGTCATTTCAGCTCATTTTAATGTCCTGCCTTTAATAACCATGCACAAGTTTGACAATTAGAGTGTCTATGTGTGGGTTAGGGTTAGGGTTAGGGTTAGGTTAGGTGTTGATGGAGAAGGACGCTGACCACACCGTTTCGTTTTCTTTCGTTTTGGTTACAGTTAATATTTTCGTAGTGCTTATACCATGAATATTATATTTTTTGTAACTTTGGGAATTTTTTTAGGAAATGGAACTCGCTTTTATGTCCGTTTTGCTTCCCTTTTTTACTGGATTCAGTGCATCAGAACCTTCACGTCCTGCAAAAGCGGAAGAGGAAACGTTTTTTATCGTTTGTTTAGCCACTTAGAGAAACTGTCTTATAAACTTTATGTACCGTACATCAAAAGTATTACCACAAGACAAAATTATTTATTCCTATGAAGTTTTTGCAGTAATATGGACCAGCTCACTCTTCAATCGAACTATAGACTTCAAACTAATTTTAGTAAAGTGAAACCCTGGCTGTATACTGTGAACGTCTCAAGACAAATGAAGTCACTCCAGCTCCGGTTTGTTTGGAGTCTTTCCCCATTACGGTATCAACATGCTGATCTGGAAAGGTGACACCTGGGAGGCATGGCTGTCATGAGAAGCAGTGGCAGCATTTCACACAATGACTGGGCCACACCTCAGACACAAAGGAAAACAAGTACAGTGGAGGAGCTGCATTCTTTCCCACAATTACTGGTAGAGCGAGGTAAGGTGAGCCGGATTAGTTGCAGTGCAAACAAATGCTGCCGTGCACACATTAACCCACACCCACCTCGACCTTTCACTGCTGCCAGGTAGACGTGTCACACCACTGAAACGCCATTCCAGCGCAATGAAGTGACCAGATATTGTGCAGCGTCAGAAATGTTTGGAAATTTAATCAAAACTAGACAAATACTGAGATTCGCTGCAAAAAGGAGCAACTTTGTTTTGAATAATGATGATTATAATTATAATAACCCACTTCAAGTGCAGCTGTATATTCCTATCTCTGATGTAGCTTTATGTACCCAGATAATAAGGCGAGCTCATATCACATGCTGTAAGAATATCATTCATGACTGGCACAAAACAGCAACTGGAAACTGAGCAATGACCCACACCCAATGTTATCTCCTGCAGGACAGCGGCAGTATTGATACATGACTCTTTATCTCGCTCCATTTAAGCTGCAGATAGGGTTACGTGTTCTCTTCCGGACCAGAAAAGATCTCATTGTCCTCTTTAATGTGCTGGGCTGCATTATCCATTCAAAAAGGTCCAGCACTCACACAGACAGCAGCCTGTTTGACCGAGATGCATCACACAAGTAACATGTGACTCACATGGCGGCATGCAGAATACATTAGCATGGAGTGTAAAGCAAGAAGGAGTATTTTTCCAGTTGTAAAAAGAGCACAGAGCCAAAGGGGACAAAGATATTAAATTTTCAAGTGATATAAAACACCTAATATGAAGAATTATAAAGTAGATAATATTCTGTGTTGTTAAGGGTCACCGGGTAAGATGTGATAATGCAGCTTTACCCCACCGCCACTCGCCGGATACAAAATGGCGGAGGCGATTTGTGCATCCTGAGAGGCTTTTTCTGCACCGAGAGTGAAATAAATAAAGAAAAGAAGCAAATCGTGTTTGAAAGCATTTACCCAATGGGCATCAGCTGACTGTCTACAGCTGCTTTTGGCCATTCGAGTGGTCTCTATGGCAACAGCCTTTCCAAATCTGCCTGCTGCCTGCCTCGCTCCATCATAACAACAAATCCCATTCATGTGTCTCTGGAATGCATCAGCCTGTTTCTGGGGGGAGACCTGGGGCCGTCGGCACAGCTGCTCCGCACTGAGTCAATGTGCATTTTTCAGCTTTGACTTTCCTTCAATCTGCTGGCAGTAAAACACATAGAAAGTACAAAGGTGAGCAATGCGACCGTCCGGCTGGTATTCTTTAAAATGCCAGAAAACTGCATCTTTACGATTTAAAGTTGCTGCTTATCAGCCACAGCTTTATTGCCCCTTGTGAGCCATTTATACAATTCATAACTCACTGAACCTGGAGTCACCGCATAAATCACAATCGACAAGATAACGTTCAGCGGTGAAAATGTGTATTTAGCCCACACATGTTGTCATATTGGCTTTTCCATGGGCTTAAAAGCTATTTAGCACCAATCCAGCTGCATCTCAATCATTTGACACTAAGCTTTTCACTCATTAAGATGTAATTGCGGTTGTCAAGTAACTGGCACATCATTAGTCAAAAATTAATTACTTCTCTGTGTAAAGCAAGCCTCTCAATAATAAGTCAGTGTGTAAATAAAGACTGAAGGGGGCCTTGAAGTGAGACTAGTGAGAGTGAGGTTCGTACTGTAGATCCACTGGAAGATGAGTGACAAATTACAGCAACTAATGAGAGAAAACTTACCCTAAAGCACTTCGGAGATAGTTTGTTTGACGGCTGCAGTGTGTAGTAATTTCTGTCTACAATTAATGAAACCTGCCTGAGAACTCTGAGCACATTAACTCTGTTGCTCCCTTTCAGTGGCAGCCATTTGACTGCAGCATGAAGGGAAGGTAAATATCTGTCAGGGCTGAACGATGAAGTCAGGCCGACATTTAGAAGTTTTTGTTCATTTTCAGTTCATGACGTGTGGAGCTTAGCGTTGACTGCCTGCTTTCAGGAGAGACGGACAGAAAGGGCCTGATATGGCTGCTCTAAAAGCATCTCTGGAAACTAAACTGGTAATATTAAGTTACTCTAATCAACTACTTCATGCTATTGATCTTGTTTCCCTCTCTGACTGCTCCAGCAGTGAATGGATGTGAGGAGAACAGCGTAGCCTTTGTGTGAAATCCCCCTCCCCCCTTCGCTCGACCCAACTTCATCCGCCACGGCTGGTAACCCAAGCTTCAAAGTCACGAGCTTCCCCCCCCCATGCGAGCAGGTAACAGGACCAGCCATCGCCATGGTTACAAGCCGCCACCGGTCTTGAGACGGAGGGCGAGAGGACACGGAGCCAGACTCCAATAACAAGGACGACTCAATCACATCCAGCAGCGGTTGGGGTGCAGGGAGGCAATCGCTTCCTTTGTCCTGCGTTTCTGCAACGCAGGATTTAATCATTTTACTCCTTCCTGCTAAACGCCCGACTGTGGCTCAGAATAGCCTGATTAACAACCTGTAGTAGAGAGCAAAGACTCAGCTACCAGTTACTGTGAGTCAGCCGTAGATGCACACAGGCCATCTGGCTGCTAACTCACTTGTGATGCTATCGGCCAGAAAGGGAAAATATGCAAAGGGCGTCATGGTTTGATGATTATGTGGCAGCTTCACAAAATATTGACTCACCAGTGCCTTTAACCAGCTTTTTATTTATCTTTTCCCTCTTATGATGATCATTTTTTCTCAAGTGTTGCAACGTTTCTAAATATTTAAAACTTTAAATCCTCTTATTTTAGGAGATTAATCATATACGCAGTAGATGGTCACACAGTGCTGTAGGTCTGCTGAATAGAAGCATTTAAACCATCATTTTCTTAGAAATGTAATCATAACCATCCGTGGGTCGGCTTATGAATGTCAGTTCTCCAGCACTGTTTCCACTTACGCAAGCCCATATCACCACACTCCCACCTCAGTGCGTTACGATCAAGATTATGTAATCACTGATAGTTCTGACTTCTGACAAGCAAAAAAAACGGATTGATGTATCCTGAAAAACTAATTTGATAGAAATCCTCACATTTTATATAAAAGAGGAAGCAAGGGTCTTATTCCTGCACATTACTTTTTTTATTTTTCCCCGCCATCTTATAAAGTCTGATTTTAAATGTTCCTGCTGTACAAAGTGTGAAGCTCCATCTGTTTTTCAGAGCCATGATGTGCAAGCAGCAGTCTGTCCTTCATGCTTTCTAAGGACAGCCACTGCAGCCGTGATAAAGAATACTTTAACTCATTCTGTAACTACTGATGCTCCTGCAACTGTGTTTGCAGTGATATGTGGTCGCACATCCTCCCCTGTGCCTTTCTATCTCTGTGAATCATCACATTTGTGATTTTCTCTTGCAAGGCGTTTTCATGTGGAGTCAGTTTGCAGGCACACAGACTGGGAACAGGTCCAAAATTTCTGTTTAATGGGTCTTTCTGAGGTATTTTAGTTAAACAGGGTCTTTAACTACTTATATATTTCTACAACTTTTCATATTTGCTTGTATAAATATAGTCAAATTGAAATGTAGGAAATTGAGTATCAATAAAAGGCCTTGAATAATTTAGAATTTTAATTGGTTCTTAAGAAAATTGTTTGAGAATTCCTTCACAGTAAATTCTTAGTCATCGGCATCATGGTCATGCTAAGTGCTTAAACATGTTTCCCCTCTCACACAAAAGATCTCTTCAACTCAAAGAAAACATGCAAGCATGTTCAAGAAGCCAAACAAGATCATTTAGGTAAGAGAATTGTCAGTTTGTATAGCACTGACATCCAGCACGTTTTGCTGTTTTCAATCTGTCTTCAGCACAATGATGTTCAAGCAGCCAATCGGTCTGGCACGTAGTGGATACCATCCCTCAGTTGCTACACATTTATCAACGGCTGGGCCACATTTCTTCAGCTCTTCCCCCCATCCTTCACTAGAATGCTGCAAAAGTATCATCAGGTTATCCAGTTTCACAAGTGACAGGGGACATTGCCACATCATTTACTTCCCACAATGCTCTGAGAAATGGGTGGACATCTGTCGCACCCATAATTTACCAAGAGTGTCAGAGGGTAGGGAGTCATGTCAATAGGACTTGTTGATGTGTGTAATCATACAGTAACAAACAAAATGTCTAATCTGCTCACAATTACAATGTGTTAAATAAGTGTTAACGTTCAGCTCATAAACATAAATGGATTCAAATAAAGTATTACCAAGATCTGCATTAAAGGAGAATTTCGCTTTTTTTTAACCTGGGGTCTGTTTTCATCTTTTCTTTCATACATGTGAGTGATGGGGAAAAGAATCTTCAAGATCGCTCCAGTATTTAGCCAGGCAGGCGGCTAGCAGCACAGCTAATGATAAGTATTGGGCGCGTCTAAGTTCGTTTGGTGCCTGGTATTGTAATCTCCCACCGCTGTTTTGACGTCGTATCGCGCACAACATAACAGAGACACCAAAACATAGCGATCGCCAGCTATGCTTTGGTTAATTTCTCCTCTTTAGTACGTTGTTGGACACTCGTTGAGACTATCAGAGCACTTCAGCGTGGAAAAGAAGCATGTTTTTAGGGCAAACTTACACACGGGGAACCTGCCCGATACTTATCAGTAGCTGTTCTGGTAGCTGCCTCCCTGGCTAAATGCTGGAGCTATCTTGAAAACTCCTTTCTGCATCACTCACATGTATGAAAGGAAAGATGAAAACAGACCCAAGGTTTTAAAAAAAATCGAAATTCTCCTTTAAAGTGTTCTCTGTGTCTATCCATGTATCCATTCATCCTAACCCCTGTGCTGTTACACTGTTGCTATGGCAACTGCAGGAGTGAGCCAGCTTTGAAATGTGACTCCACCATAAAAGTACAAAGATTTCCATTCATATTCACTCCCCTTCACTACCACAGCATGTGACAAGAATACACATCCATCTGTGGAGATGATCTGTATTGAGGACGTAATGTAGAGGCAAGGACGTGTGAATTCTTACGAGCTTATTATCCCACCGGGAGTCATAACTGGAGCATCGTCCCGTCCACTGAACATTCAGCGGTCCTTTCCACCACAACCAACAGCTAAAACTGAATTTCATGGAAGAAAATCTGATGAGGCCCTCTGAAATATTAATCAACTCTGGAAAGCCGCCCTTCTAATAATTTATTCAATCACACAATTAGCGTTGCTTAATTAGCATTGGTAACATTCTTGCATCAATCCTAATTACAACGAAGCTGCGACGTCTCTTTGAAATGCAAAACCTCAGAAAATACTTTGTCCTGAACATGAAAGACACTTAGACAGCAAAATAATAAATTCCCCACAATGCTTGGCTCATCAGTATCATAATTATTCTGGTGAATAAGGATCTGGAGAAGCCTCTCGCCGATGAACATGAGGGATGAATCACTTCCATTCCCGACCCACGCTTCCTCATGCATAAATTCTCATTTGTTTCTGCATTAAGGTCATTCTGCAGTAATTGTTTGTTTTACCTCTGATTAGATTGAATAACATCCTCGCGGCAGTGCCATGCTGTGTTTACCACATGTTGCAATGGTTCGTGGGCTGCTTTAATTGGATTTTGTTATTTCCTGGGAAACAAGGTAACCCACTGCATTGCTCAGCAACCTTAGCTACCAGGTTACCCTGTGCTTTTTCAGATCCATCTAGCTGAGTGTAAATATAACAAAATAGAGGAAAATTGAGCCCAATATTTGCGGCGCTGAGCTGCAAATACAAAGCTGAAGCTTATATTTGGCTGCACAAAGTGGGTGAATTCGTGGAAGAGCGTGGATAAGTGTTTGTGTGCAGGGAGACAGAAGAGGGCTGTGTCCATGTGAACTGATGGGTGAATCATTTCAAGAATAACACACAAGCTGTTAGCTTTTTGCCGGCGAGGCCAAAAAGAGAAGCTCTGTGACAAGTGCCGTGTAATTACTACAGCTCGCCGCTTCGGCTCGGCCCCAAGGAACCGGACGCTCTCTCACGCAGCCGTCCACACAAACAACTGCAACAAACAGCAACAACGGCACTAAAACGTCCTTGAGTTTGTCTCTTGGGCTGCGGGTGCTCCTCTATCAGAAGCTTCCAGTTTCTTGCTCCACTCGATGCCTGAGTGACTAATCGCTTTAGAGGACTGGGAACCAAGCAAGCCCAGGGGCACAGGGTAAAACTAATGCTTCACTGTGGCCCATGAGGGGGAATACAGAAGGATAGTGAGGAGCATGAGTGACAGAGAGGCTCTCAGAGATGAAGGGTTGGCAGGAAGACGGGGGAAGATGAGTGGGATATGAAAGGAGGGACTGTTCCGGGTGCCAGCAGCATATCAACACCCACCTGACTGCACAATAGGTGATATCTACCCATGCAGGAGCTCGCTTCCTCTCCACTTTTACTCTTCTCTGATAGTGTCCAGGTGGCTCAATTTGAAATTGCTGAATTTTTCTTAGGGAAAAAACGAAAGTCTGTGCGTGTGATGAATCATGCAGCACCATGCAATATTGATGGAAGTGCTTGCAAACTCTTGAATTATATAAGTTTGCCCGTATGCATGAATCTATTAATATGTCTGCAGTGCTCTGTTTACAGCTTTGTATGTATGTGTGGATGTCTCACAGCTCTGCACAGCTGGTGTTTTTAGAGATGAAGAGGAGTCTGTCTCTCCCCTTTATCTGATAGAGGAGATGACTGGAATATTAATGGACTACGCAGAATGAAGGCAGATTTATTCAGCAGCCATGAGGATGAATGCAAAATAAGTCCAACACTGTCGCGAGGGAAGCTGGCTTTTATGGTTCCATTTTAGGCTTTTTTTTAAATTAGATTTTTGAAAAATATAGAAGGACACAAGCCAAATTTAGAACTCTACTTCTTTCTTATTGTCTTACACCATAATTAGGTTGCTTTGCAGTCTTTCAAACACACATTTTCTTATCAAAGCCCTTATTTCATCACCTATCATGTTTATCATATGCCACCTCCATCATCCCATGGCGCTTCGCCCTCACTGCTCCACGCTGCATCACAGCCGCCAGCCCGCCGGTATCAATCATCCACACTCCCACACAACCACTCATCCCCGTGAACCCACCCTGCACGGAAACTCGGGGACAGGAGCACTGCTTGTCATGACCGGCAAGATTAAATGAAGGGGGATGAAAGAGTAAAACCTTCAAAAGGAGCAACGAGGACAAGCCCGACAAATGACGCTACAGACGTGGACGGCAGGCTGAGGTACAGCATTTCATGTGTTACCTCCCAGCAGAACACAGAGCTACGCCGGTGATGAACACGCAACATTATAGTTAAAATGTCATCCGTTTCAAAGGCTTCATGTGCCCTTTAAATCCGCTCATTATGTGCACACCTCACGGATCTATAAATGCAGCGAGCCACATTAACAATGCTTGTCATATACACATTATATAAACTGATGTGTGCGTTATTGATTTTGCTTCTTCCTTCCGGAGATTATTTTCTTGTTTGTTTATATTCGCACTTCGTGTATTGCTCCCAACAAGGAAGAATAATGAAGGCAATTATGTCACAAGTCTTACACAAAAGGATATTTACTCCTGCCAGTGGGTTCGCCATGGCAACCGTCTCCTCATCCCGCAGCATCGTAGCTTCCCAGTGACCCGTTGCAAGAGCTGAGAAAACAAAGAAGACAATGTCGGTAAATTTGATGAAGATTTCTGGGAAAAATGTTCATGTTCGCTCTGTTTTAGATTCACGCAGCAGAATTTGTCAAGCTTATGTCACATGACCAATTTACTAGCACCAATCTCTGAAGCAATCAGCTCATTTTACTTGACAAGTTCAGCGTCATATTTGACATCAGTTAGTGAGTTCTTTTTGGGTTTTTTTTCCTTTTTGCTTAAGTGATGGACAGTAGCCACATGGGAACATTAACAGCTGTGAAATGATGCTTAATGGCACCATTTAACCATAACAGTGTATTAAGCTGCAGACAGACAGCAGAGTGATGCTGTGTGTGTGTATGTGTGCGTTGCAGAATGATCCAGCATCAGGGATGCTAGCAACTGCATTAGACGATGCTGGAGTCAGGCCAATGTCATTTCACAGAGCTAAGCCTTGTAAGATAAGATGGGGGACATCGGACCCTGACCGGCTCAAATGAATGGGATGTCACTTCTGCTTAGGAGCACACGACGGTGTGAGCGTGATTCAGTGTGTGTGTGTTTGAATATGTGTGTGGAATCTAAACAGAGAGGACACATCCAATCCCAAGGAAAAGGTTTCCGCTGTCCCTACCCTGCCTGGTGAGATGTAATAAGATTTCCCCTTCATGTTGGAAGAGAGAGAGCCAGGTCATCTGCTCCATGTTAGCTGATTTTTAACCTGACCTGAGTAATTGTGTTGAAGCTGGTGCTGCTCGGGCCCTGCAGGCAGTGGGGTAGTGGTCCCTGGAGAAGTGGGTATACTCCTTTTTTTTATCCATCAAATGAAATTAAAATGTACCCCAGCAAAACAGTTTTAGAAACACGTTAGATGTAAGATATGACTCTACTTACTTTACCCCAAAAATTGATCAGTAGCTTAATGAATTCTGATACATGATCCAAAGGTCCCAAGGTTTATGTTAATGTGGCCCCACGATTAACAAAGAGCCATTTCACCACGTTTGACGTCTCCATCTGAAGTTGTAACTGAGGTTGGTGGAGGACAGAGGGCGTTGGGCTGTCATTCACAGCGCTGGTGTAGCATTTCTAACATCATGTGAGATGCTGATGATCATTTATGAGGAGTAGGCCGGGTCTTGGCTTCACTATCCTTGATGAAAAGAAAAACTGAAAATTCGGTTGGCTGATATATAAAGTATTTAGGGTTTAGAAGTAGAAATCCCCAATGCTGACTGAACGATAAGTGGTTATACTCCGTATACTCGCATATACTGTACCCTGGACTTCATCACTGCTTGCAGGAATTCATGCATCCTTGGGCAAGTGTGTGAACAGGTGGGTTTGCTTCTTTTGTCTTTAGAAAGCGAGCCCCTTTCATTTCGGTTTTGCAAACAAATCCTTTTTACATAAAACGGGAACAATGTGAACGTGGCAGAGGTGCAATTAGTCCCTTTGGTAGCGCCGGTCCAACCTCAGCCTGCCCACAGCGCATCTAAAGGTTACTCTCTTCAGATGAGGTGGAAGGTTGTTTATCTCCAACAGTGGGCTAGGGGGGTGTTGCCTTGGCAACCTTTCATGGGTTTGGAGCTGGTATAAGCCTCAGGGCGGAGCTTGGCATCGGCCTGGGAGGCTGCCGGCACACAGGTGCCCGGCACAAGCAGCTGCCTACCCAGTTAGATAAAGAGAAGGTTGTTGTTTTCTCCCTCTTTCCCCCGACATGCACGTCCATCTCCCCGCGCCCTTTTCACTTCTCTCTTCTCTTCGCCTTTTTTTTCCTTGGCCTTTGATCAGGGATTGGATTTGCTGGTAGAATGACAGAGGCAGGAAGTGCTTCGAGGCACAGGAGGGGCTGAGGGGGCCCCGGGGCCAGGGCCATTGCTGTCCACAGTGCTCTCTGTTTACCGGGGCCTGCGTCATCCCTGGCCTGGCCTGGCCTTGGATTCTCAGAGCCTGGCTTTCAGCCTTGACTCTCATCATGGTCGATCTGTCAGACCGGCCCAGTCACAACAGCCTACGCCCACAGATCGAGGAGAGGGAGGCAGATTGAAATCCTGCCTGGATACAGCCCAGGGGACAATACAATCATGTGTTTATCTACAAATCACAAAGATGACCTTCTCCGTCTCTTCAGGCTGGATCTTGACCTCTGTCCCCATTAGTTCTGTACAGTTCAACTGACTGAAAAACCAGCAGCTGCCACCTCAAATACAATAATAAGAAGCAATAGATTACATTTCTCACTGACACAGATCAATGTGTGGATGAATTCGAAATACTTAACACTTCAGTAATGCTCAGCATCCTCCTTACTATCCATCTAAACTGTAATGTAAAAAGATTTTTGTGATAGAGCACCTAATTTATTTAGAATGAAAGTTAACTCAATAAAATTTCCTTCACCGTAGAAAATCCATTTGAACTTTGAAAACAACACAAAAACACCAACTATAGTTGGACAGTGTTGTGTCCAAGCTGACAAAAGCTTACATGACACCAGCAGTCCGGTTCTATGCAGCACAAACAGCATTTTGTCATTTGCTCTGGGCCAAGTTAATTACACCGATTGCAGACTGTTTATAAAAGACAAAAACTGTGACTTTAGCCACTAGTTTCTGAATTACTGTTTTGAAGCCTCGAGTCTGGGCACACTGCTTTGAGGATGAATTATGTAAGGGCCCACATGCTCATCCAAACATAAACCTAGTGGAAGACACACCTCTGTGGTCAGACCTCTTTTGAAAACCAAAATAAGGGTTTTACACTCAAAATATGACCGAACAGACAATTGCTCCTATTAAAGTCTAAATATATACCAAATATACCTTTGGTTCTGCATGGAGGTCCCCATTCCTTACATGCACAGTAATTCCAACTGTAAACAAATGAACAGCTAACACATTTCTGTGCTGCGTACTCCCTGTGATGATAATATTTACATTAAGATGACTTGACAAGCTTTTACATACTAGCAGATGTGCAGGAAACAACAACCTCCATCAGATGTAATCACACTCAGGGATCAGATATGGCTGCTACTTTCTGAAAAATACTCAAACCACCCTCATACCAGCACATTAGACTTTATTTGGCATACTGAAAGCATGAGTTGTTTGTGTTGGACACTGGTATGAAATTTGTTACACAATGTTTACATGCTAAGGACTTCCGTCTGCACTGATATGCAACACCAACTGGTCCAGATAAGACCAGCTACATGCATGTAGAAAGTATGTATCACGCTGTTTTTACATTATAATGCACCGGGCTGCTTGCAGCTGGGTAGCAGATTAACACAAAGTCTCTGCACCAACTACAGTGGTGGAAGATCACCTGAGGTGCCCGAAATCCCCTGCAAAGCCCTGCCCTCCTTCTGTTTACTGTCCCGCTTATCCTGTTTATTTGAATTACGAAACACACCCTGTGAGTGATCTGTTTAATGTGGCCCTCTGCCAGGGAAAATGTCATGTTCCCACTGGTTCCAAGAAACCATGCATAATGCTCGTGGAGGCCATGATGATGACATGTCAGAGCAAGGCTAACAGCATGGCTCTTATAGTTGCAACTCAGCAAAAACTGTAGCCTTGGCAGTTTGTATAAGCTGTGTTCCCGATTCAAGTCAGTCAGAGATAACAGGGAGAAGTCGACTGGCTAATTAAGATAAAAAACGGGAAAATTAATGACTAGTGATGTATAGCTTTGCTTTGTTTAATACCACATGTCTTCTAGCCATACACATTCTGGCAGCTACAGTGCCTGTTTTTCTTCCCTTCCTCTGAGAGAGGGTAAAGTTCACTTGATCTCCCCTCAAATCGCTCCAAATATCTTTGGAGCCACTTCAAAATAAGCATGAAGCATTCCTGCTCCAGCATTGTAAAAATCCAAGGCAGCTGTTTTCTGCTTTTAAGGCTTATCTTCCCCATGTAAAGACATCTCCGGGCTTTCAGCAAAACACAATAGCCAGTTGTGGCCAAGTGGAGATGAAAAGCAGCAGTTCTTGAGCTTGTGGAAATACTTCTCTGTCCCCTGAACAGTTCTCCCACAGAGCGAGATTGCTGTAGTTTATACAAATGTAACAGTGGAGCTGCGCAGTAATTTCTCTGGCAGCCATGTGAGCTGGTGTGTTTCTGAGAGTCATCTGGCTGCTCAAGGATTACAAGCTGTTCAAAGCCTCTGAAGGTATGTGGGTTTGGATGGCTGATGTTTTTCCACAGCAGTAAATGGTATTGCAGTTAATTCTGTACTCTGGCACTGAGCTGCGGCTGGGAAACAACTTCTCCGTGCCAGAAGCTGTTTATTATTGCAGAGAGCTTTTACCCAAAATGGCCATTCAGCTACTGTGGTGTCCGTGTTGTTCTGACCTGGTTGCATAGTAACCAAAGCAAGTGGCAGACTTGAGGATAACCATGAGCAAAAGCTTGCATGTGTGGCCACATATGAGCACATTGTTTGCACAGAGTACAAACAAAGCAGGTCACATGTGTGAAGGAGAGCATGACACTTCACTAACAAAAGAAAAGGGGAGGTGCGATGTCTTTTTTTTTTTCCAGCTAGACATTGACACAGCATTTCTCTGGTGAAGTCGTACAAAATGACGGCACATTAAGAAAACCACAATTATCATCGTCACTTGTGTTGTCGTTTTTCATGCAGCCCCGTTTAAAAGCAGCTGAGGTTTGTTTGGGGCTTTTTTTTTATTCCCTGCTGAATCTTCTATGCAGATTATTTTTTCCACGTTGAACACAAAAGATCAAACGGCGCATCCCGATGAGGGTACAAATCATAAACAAAGCAAGCTACAACCCAGCGAAAATTAGAAGGCATGCGTACAACAATGGAGCAAACTGCGAGGGACGGGTTAATAGTGCACTCAGAGCTTTCATTTCCTCTTCTGTTCCATCTGAGCAAACAAGGCGGGTGACCTGACAGAGCACAGAGGGGTGGGGATGGGGTGCCGTGACTGGAATATAACCAAAGAGAGTGGGAGGAAAGAAAGGGGGGGAGGGAGAGGACAAGCAGACCACGTGACGAGGAAAAGCCTGCAGGCTTCTGTGCTAGGAAAGGCAGACAGAGACATCCCCCCGTATTGACAGTGCCGTTTCACCACAACAACAGTTCTGGGAAATGGCCGCCGTCAGTACTGTAGCTGCTTTTTACACGGGACTGATTCAGCCTGCTTATCGCTGTCATCATCAGCTTCGGTGCCTGGTCTTACCCTCGCCTCATGCTGCCCCTGCTGCCATTGATTCCCTCCTCTCTATCTCGCTTTTTTTTTTCTTGTTCTCCAACGAGGCTTTATATTTCATGAATGAAAGCATATGCAGATAAACACAGTGCAAACAGGGAAAACAAGAAAGGAGCGATAAGCATAAAGCCTGTTATGATGGGAGGAGAAGGGGGAGCAGTGATGCTCAGGGGTGGGGGGGAAGGAGGGAGGGGGGGCAGTCTGGACCAGAAGCATTGGAGACATGAGTCATAGTGTGCAGTCTCCCAGGGGGCTAGTTGGTGCAGTCTATAAATGGAAATAGAATAACAGCGGCTTCCCTCGCCCACCCAGGACTGGGTTATGCCTTATTAGAATCTGATGGCGTATGACAGCAGCTCCTTTGTTTAGCCTTACCCTGACTTTCTCCATCCTCTCTTTCTTGACCTGGCAAGGCAATGGAAATGTGAGTGTAAATTAATATGTCCAAAGTAAGCTGCTTAGTGTCAGAAGAGTTATCCTGGTATGTGAGAATGAGTAACTGAAAACAGGTCAAAAGTGGATTAAAGTGGAAACTCTTCATGGAAGTCGCTGCCTTATTTTTTTGCCACAGCGAAGGTAGCCTATATCTGTTAAAATAAGTTGATGAGTGACATGAACTAGTTAACTTGGCTCCTTGGTTTCCCCTTGGCTACCCTGCTGTGGAGCTGGCCTAGATCAAACATTGCCACATATCTGGGACAACCTCTGAAAAAAATGACTGTCTTGGAAAAGTGACCACAGGAAACACTATGCAAAGTATATATGTCAAATACAAGTTCAACTTTGAGACATTTTATGTTAACTTAGCTTCTATGTTACAGAGAGGAAAAGCATGAAAAAGGATACTTCTACAACAATTATAATCTAACCATTTTACTGTTATTTATGAAGGACTCAATTCATTCTTCATCTACATATCTTTCCATAAATCTATCAACAATTCAGATTTATCTTTTGACCTCCTTAACACAGGGTCACACTGACTAGATGTACATAAAAACACACATATTCACAACACTTTCTCATTTCTAACTTGCCATGTACTTGTAATCAAGATCCCAAGAATCAAGTGTGGTTTTCATCTCATAGGGAGCTGCTGCTTATTGACATTCATCCTTTTAAAGTGGTGGGTAGGTGATGCTTAAACAGTAAACACCAACAGGAAGTCGTTTGACTGTGATCACATACAAACGAGTAACAAAGACCGCATAAAAAGGTTTGACGGAAAAAAGGGGCCAGACGCAAAATTTTCTTCGTTGTTTTGCTAAAATCCAGTCTTGAAAAAACTGGTTTGCATTTCTTTTATAATGCATAAACAGTTAATATTTAATAAACTTTGATTTTAGCTGTTAAAGCAATACTACATAAACTTTCAACCTTAAAGTAGCACTACGTCACTTTCTGACCTTAAAAACCTGTGTGTCTGACTCATCTATCTTGTTTTGATGGCACATTGACAGTCATTATGTACATTCCTGCAGCCATTGTTGCCCTGTAGTGTCCTCAGGATGAACTATTGCACTTCCCAACTTTGTGTTTCGGCCAGAACCATCACATGAAAGCTGAATTTTATTTTACAGCACAGCATCACATGTCAGCAACTGGATATCAACATCCAGCATGTGAACCATAGCTGATACTACAAAAAAACACAGATATTACCGGAATTGGCGAGGAACAGAAATAAAGAAGGTGACTGAGCAAACGATCAAACAAGACTGACTTTTACTTAATGGAGAGAGCTTAGAAAAGAGACGCTTCTGCAGAAATCTGCTTGGTTAAAGGAATATTTCACCCTCAGAATGATGTGCCTACATTTTCTATTCACCCTCATGCTGATTAACACTGGAACACTTTCTAGATATTCATTCATACAGTTTGGGCTCTAAAAATAAACTAAATGATGTAGTTTCCAGTAAATTATGGACACTGCCCCCTCAGGGCACTTGGATTACATTGGAGTGCGGAGGAAGATTGATTGATGGAGAACGAAAATCTCCCCACATCTCCGGCTCCACGATAAATATTTTTTTAAAGTGTGTTAATCAGCATAAGGGTGAGTACAAAATGAAGGCACATCATTCTGAGGGTGAAGTGTTCCTTTAATTGTATAAAAATATTGAATCTGTTGAGACACAGTAAAATACAAAAGTAAAACTGATCATTTTAATCTTAACCAGTTAAGACACAATTTGTAATATTGTTTCCGTTCTTTCTGTCATGCATCAAGTCCTCTTTGAAACAGGCAAAATAGCCATAAGAAAATGGTGAATGGCTTTTTTGTCTCACTCTGTTTCCATTCACCTTTTCATATTCACACCTTAAAATGTAAATCAGAGAATAAAACTGACACCCAGATAATGTGGTGTAACATAAACTAGCTTAATAGTTTATGTTGTTGCAATGGTTACATCAGGGATTAATAAAGTATCTTTAATTTCATGGCATGTACGATGTCCATTTTGTTTACTTGAAAAATCATACTGAAACATTTGAGATAGGCTTTTCTGAAGAAAAAGCACCCCTTCGGTAAAGCAGAGAAGCAGATGTTTATAGGAATAGAAGGCATGAAAAGACGTGTTTGTGCTGTGTTAACCTTCGCATTCAGGCAGCTTTCCTTTGTCTCTCCTGGCTGCCAACACAACACGTCTGTGTGATGTCTTCAGGGGCGGCGTCATGTCAGCGCAACGCTCCATGACGGCTGGGGCTGAGCCAGCGCCACTTCTCCACCTGCTCTACGTCCCTCCCTCCAACCTCTGTGTGCACTGTGCCCACCTGCTTCCATGTTAGCAGACACACCCTACCCTTAGTTCCTCCCTCCTAGCCTGCAGCTAAATCCAAGCTAGTCTGCACAGGAGCACAGACGCAGCTCCAGCATGCCTGGCCACCATACCACAGGAGGGAGGGATCTACGTAGCTGTGGGCCTTTTGTTTAGCTGCCACCGCTAAAAGCTCCCTGCCAGGTCATGTTTGCATGTCTTTTTTCCACCTGTCGTCACACTGCAGTCTCTTTCATCTGTAAGGTTCATTTTACAGATCATTCCTCGAGGCAAAGAAGGCATCTCAGTGGAGTAAAAGCAAAAGGTAAAGCGTCGGAAGTGCCTCGCTGGAAACACGGCAGAAGTGCTTTGGTTGCTTTATTGTGAGGCAAATTTTAAGGTTCGATAATGATGAACAGAAGGGGGCTGCAGGGGAGGAGCCATGGCTACTCGCTGAAGAACACCCCCATGTTTGTTGTCGGGATAGCTGTTTTGGTCATAATATTGTGTGTTTATCTGGAGCTGATGCTTACATTCCCTTGGTAGCTGATATCAGCCAGCTGGGCTGTTTCATCAGTGGCCCGTGCAACATTTTGATAAGAAAGTGAATAAATGTGTGACGAAAATGGCCAATTTATGTGTGTATTTTCTTATCATATATTATTTCATTCTCTCATTTATGCACACATTCGTCGTGGCACTGATATATGGAGAAAAAAAATACATTACAGAAAGCAGGTAAAGCCCCACAGGAGAAAAAAATATCATTACTATTTAAGTTTTAATACTTAGAAAAGGCCAAAATGCACTGGTTAATGGGCAGTGATGTCATTCAGCTCAAGTGATTTCCCGAAACTTACTGAACTGCAAATAAGTCTAATTGTTTCATCACATTAGAGAAATCTCTCAAGATTGAATAAAACATCATATGAGCCCTGAGATGGATTTTATTTCAGTGAATTGTGGTGAAATGCAGACAAAATGTTGCACTAAACATTTATTTAAATATTTATATCAAAGAAATTTGCTTGAATTTCAATCAAGCCTTTATTAACAACTTAGCAAAGCACCTCCATTGTGAAGCACACTTTGTCCTGGCAAATAACAAACACGCTTGATGCAAAAAGGCTTTCAGTTTGTTTTATGTGTGATGCAACTAACTGCAACTTGTGGTAATACAGCACAGCAGCAGTAAATAATAACATACTTTCTAGTTTCAGTTTGTATTTGTTTTTCCTCCAGCTAGATGAGAGTAATGCTGCTTCAGCATGGTGTAAACAGCCCGCAGGGGCTCATTCTTAAACATGGTCCTCCTCCAGCAACTGATTTCACCGCAGGGCCTTGGCTCTCCATCCCAGCAGCCCTCTGGCCCACATGACAACAAGTGGACTGTTTTTCCCTGCAACATAGCAACACTGCCCTCAGCTATCGCTTATTCTTGACAGTCAAAACATATAATCGGCCAAGGTGACAAGAGCTTCACACTAAGAAATATATACATCCTGAAGTTTGATGCTGTAATTACAGTATAACCTAACCCTAACCCTAACCGAACACTGTGTTGAACTTGCAAGATATCGCTGGAGGTGATTTGAATGTACAATGATGAATACATAACTCATATTTGCTTCGTTGAGGAATAATTTTCCAAAGAGGAATTTTAAACGAACGAGTCCAGCGTGAGAGATCAGGGCTACAGGGAAAGCTGCTGAACCAGGCGTTTAAGTCTCATATTTCAAAGCCACAGAGGAGGTCAGGCTTCAGCTGGAAAATATCTACTGTAAGTCTGATTCACTTTTTGAAAAGGTAAAGACTCAGGAAAATACATATTCAGCCCTTTACACTCCAGATTTATCCAGCCAATCTTTGGCCGCAGGAAGATGAATTTGTTCTTTTCCATTATCGCCTCAGGGGTTTGAGTCACCGCTAGAGACATGTGGCCTACTGTGGAGCTGCTGCAACAGCATAAGTCACAAAGGGACAGCATGATGGGTAATTCACCACCATCTCCTTCAACAGAGTCTGATGTTTGTCCTCAAAGACACTGTGGTGTGTTTATATGCCCTCATACATATCAATTACTTAAAACTTGGTTAGTGTCATCTTCAAGGTGCCTGAAAATTAGGTTTCAATGTCAGCTGAGGGACGCATTGGAGACAAAAATAACAGGGTTTTCACCTCCACGCTGTTCAGCCTCCTTGTCACGATGCAGTGACTAAAACCAAAACTCCCCCTTCGTAATAACACTAAAATCCAGGCTTGCACAAGCCGCGCATTCTTGTTGCATCAGCAAATGAACCTCTTTCCACATAACAGTTGAGCTGTCAGCAGCTATGCCGAGTGTTTATGGAGCAAAACAGGAGGAGAAGTGAAACCTTTGTGTGCTTCTTTGTTGCCAGAGCACATGGAGGATTGAATTCCTGAAAGCTAGGACAACAAAAATGGCGTCACCCTCACTGTGAGTCAGAGACACAGTGTGCCCCTGATGAACTTCCTGTTCCAGCCTGCCACAGATATAAGGTTTCTCCAGCCCAGCCACACACAGGAAGTGAGTCACACTTTTTCACCAGTCGTCTGCAGGCTGCAGACTTTTCAAGCCCTAGAGTGACAGGCTGTGGAGGGGCCAAAATTAGCTTCTGAAACTTTAATCTCCTACAACTCAATTATTTAATATCTTAGCCACCCACTTCAAAGGAATACCTCAGCTCCCTCCTCTCTGGCTGTCTTGATGAAGGCTTTCAATCCCATTTCCTGAAGAACTCACCCATTTTATATTTCCTCCGTGTAGTTTGTATGACACTCTGCAGAAATCTTACAGCTCTCCCTGAAATCTGTGATATAGGCTTCAGCAGAAATAACTGCATGATTTATTTTTGAGTTGACCTTGATTTCTGTCCTATACAGCCGCGTAACACATTTCCAGACCTGCATACCAATTGGCTCAGTGAAAAAGTGGATCAGAGAAGTGAAAAGTTAATCCCCAAGACCCTCACAGCCTGGGAGAAGAAGGGGGGCAGCTGCTGGCAACTGTACAGAGGCAAAGGGGCTTTCTATCTCTGTGGATTTGCATGCAGGCAGACATATCATGCTGCAGAGACACATGCACACAAAGTCAGACAATACACACTCACAGTGATATAAAACACCTCCTGACATGCTCCAACTCATCAATCAGATGGTTCAGTGTAATTAAATTAAAAACACAGAAGCTATTCTGTGAAGCATCACATGAATAACCCATATGGAAACAATGTTTCTGGATTTTGCCTTTTAACAAGTTAGCCAAATAGAACTCTTTTGAAATTTTATCAAATGTATGTGACCTCAGTAAACTGAGAGATGGCACATCCATCTGTGAACGATCTGAAAGGTTACTGTTAACATTCAGTGTTAGGAAGGCTGTTTAGCCAAACCTTCCAGGAAGCCTTCAACTTATAAGTGGGTTTGAAGGATAAATGACGAAGTTAAAGGTTAACCTTTATCTAATCTGAAACTAATTCAAGTCACATGTAACTTAGTTCTACAGCAAAACAAAAAGTCCCAAAAAACCCTGGATTACCATTTACAGAAATCATGTTAGTCCACCATTTAAAGTAACATCTGAGTCATACAAAAGGTTTTCAGCATAAGCTTCATTAAATGTAGATTAATTCTCTGCGCATCTGCAAAGCACGTTTGGGTCTGCTTTGTGTAAATTTCATCATGAGGTCTAGAGGCACATCTGCTGGGAACACGCTAACTGTAGTAGTAGATGCTTTCATTTAGCTTTTGTTGTTTGTTTTTCCACTGTTAACCTCTACATTCCTCTGCAGTCCCCAGTTACTTTTACTTTTCACTTCTACTCTCCAACCACAGCTTGCTTCCTTTTTCTAATTAGCTCACCTCCGTTACTCAGCTAATCATCGCTCTGTACAAACACTTCTTGGTTTCTATTGTTCTTTGTTAAATGTTCAGCTGAGGTTCTCAGCCTGCCTTGCTCCAGTCGCTCCCCAAAACACCCCACATCTTTGTTTACCTTTAGGATTTCTCTTTAGTGGACTTTGACAGTTGTGTTTCTGATTTTGGACTTCTTTGATTTCCCTACCCTGCAGTGTTTTTTTTGTTCCATAAGTTTTCACAGTTTCTTTTCTTATTACTTTCCTCTTGCTTATTTCTGAATTTGGGTCCATCTGAAAGGCCTTTTCTGGCAGCTTGCTTGGAATATATTCTGTGGTTTCTGAATTTGCTTAGTGCTGATCCAGCCCAGTCTGTAACTAACTGCTGCACTTTTCTGCAACAATCCAAGCCAAAAACACAAAATGACAGCCATCGTTTCAGAGTCATCTACCATTTATTTGCATCTTTATCCGCATGCTCCACATATTGTTGCATAAATTAAATCATTTGCAACAATGAATCAAGCTATGAGGCTAGTAAGTGAATAAAACTGATGGCTTGTGGCTTATCCAATGCAATTAACAAACTCATTGCATCATGAGCACCGACTGCTGAACAGAAATCCTGCAGAGCAGCAGCACCTCAGTGTTTGTACTGCCAGGCATCATATCAGTCAGAACTGCTTTGCTTTCATCTGTAAGAAAGAATAAACACAAATAACCTGGTTTTATATTAAACATGTATCCAGGACCATGAAGGCTTGACTGTTTCTACTTCTTCAATTAGCAATTATGAACGCCTGTGTGGGAATCTTCTCACTTTCTTTCTTGAAATCTGTCGTTAAATCTTTTATTGTGAATCTAATTGGGTTCATAAATGGGTGAATTTTTAAGACTTGCATTACCATATAACCATTTTTCAAAATGGTAAACAAGAAACAACCATGGCTTCCAGTATCACATCATATCTGCCACCACCCGCCTGGAACAGATGGCTTTTCAGGCAGACGATATTAAATGTACCTAATGAGCCAGAGAATGCATGATCTCATGCTTAGCCCACTTCCATTCTTAATCTCCCTATATCATGCACATGTGTGCGGGTGTAAGTGAGTGCTCCTGTGTGCGTATGCTAAAGCAAAAGATGTGTGTATACAAATGCAGATGTGTCTATACGGGTGCAGGATGCAGGATACTCTCCGCTCTCTGAAAGCCTTTTCAAAGTGGAATGACTCTATCAAGGGAACAATAGGTATTCTGGGCCCGGCAATGTGACAAAGGTTCACACTGACACGCTTTCCTAAATTAGGCTGTTCATGCACAGGAGGGAAGTGAGCCCTGGTCCTATTCTTCTCCTCCTCTCAGGGGTCATTGTGTAGACAGGAAAGGCCACAGAGACATATGACTTGAAATGCTCTTAAAAGTAGGTTAAGGGCGCTCAACTTGCAAATGTGAAAATTCGGAGGAAGGCTTTATACTCTGCATTACAGGGGGAAAATGACTGCAGGATTCTCAAACTAAAGGAATTCTTTGGATAAATTGAGGTTTATTATTAGAAATGGGTGAGTTGTCATGCTGAGATGCTAACTTCTGCACTATTTCATACATTTAGTAGGTCTTAGATAGTCGTGAGGTCATTTGTTTTTTCCTTCAATAGTAAAATTCATCTCTCTGAGGCCCACCTCATCTATCTCTGACAGCTGTGGGAAGAAACAGTCCCTCCTCTGCTTCACCTTTTCACCCCCAAACACGTGGGGACCTTCAGCATGTGAAAACCGTGACCTTAACTGATGTCATTATAAGATAACTTGCACTGTGTCAGTCCCTGTTTTTCTACGAGGTTTTTTTTTTTTTTTTTTTTGCCTTCGCATAAACACAGGCCGCTTGTGAAGATCTTGCAACACTGCGGTGGGGAGCTGCAGATGTGGGGAGCAAGACTTGTGAAGGAGCCGAACCAGGCCCTCGTTGATTCCTCCGCCTTCCCTCCCTGAACTCGCACCGCATGAGCCTGCTTCCAGGAAACCAGCTGTTGGAGTTGGGAAAGAGGAGGAGGTGATATTCTATATCAGGGCTGTGAATCACAGTTCCATGCTCTGTATTTTTCCTACGGTGGTTTGGCTGACTGGCTGGTTGGCTGGCTTAGTGGCTGGCAGTGAGTATGAGGAGGAATGTGCTGTGGACGGGGCCCCAGCGCTGAGGGACTTGACTAGGAGACTGGGACAGGGGGCCTCGGGGATGCTTATTTAAACCAAAGTCCTGTCTGGACTATTGCACTCAAAACACTATTATTGTCCTGCAGCTGCGTGAGACACAAAGGCAGAGAGTTAGAAATATGGAAAAAAAGAAAAGAAAGAGGAGATCTGGACAATGTCATCGATCCTTTGCAGGAAAAGGTACAAACAATAAGTAAAAGCCCACTGAAGCAGAAGGAACTGTGCAAGGAGAAGCCATAATTAGGCGCGAGATGACGAAGGATCCCATGTTTCATAGTTAAAACTGGAACATTGTAAAAATACCATCACTATATTAGGCACATGCTTTGACAGACTAACACTGCATGTTTAACCGAATATGTAACACATATTATGACTCCCATTCAGTCTAGAAAGATCATTAATCAGCAGCACAAAGAGAACTGGCTCGGCTAGCTGCGTTAAAGGAAGGAGACGGATCTGTTCGAGGACGGAAAATTTTATGTCATGCTGCTCTGGGAGCGGCGAGCATTGGCTGAGATCAGAGCCTGGAACTCGTGCAAAGCGAGAGGAAAGCTGGAAGAGGCGGCGGAATGGCGGAAATCCTGGTCTTTTTGTGCAGCACTGTTTGCTTGTATTCAGACAGCTCCTTGGAAAGGAATGTGTGGCCTACATTCCCCCTCGAGCCCCCGCCTCCTCCTCTCCAGCACCGACTCTCACTGTCAGCATGACCAAGTTTAAGAGGCTGCATACCAAAAACAATAACGGAGAGCAACATTCAAAGCACATGGATCTGATTCAATGCCCTCTTTCAGTGGTTGAGAGGGACGCACACGGCAGCGAGACGCTGTTTTCTCTGCAGAATTAAAGGCTTACTATTTCCCTCTGACACAGAAGCCAGGAAGGGGTTAAGTCTGCTTCAGATAGAGAGAAAGAACTGAGGCCCGCTGGTATGGGGGGGTGGCGGCAGTGCTGCATTCAGATGAAATTAAATGGAGGCTAAAGTGCTGACTCATTGTATTCAGGCCCTTTATTACCTGCTCCGTCACCCAGGCTTTATGGAAGGGACTGCCAGGGGAAGGCTGGGGGGTGTAGCCAGGCAGGCAGCCCTCATTTACAGGAACACTTCTGGAGGTAATAACACTGCAGTCACCCAGACAGCCAGCTACCCGGGCAGCCTCGTGGCTCACCTGAACTCTGCATAAGTACCCTTTAGGATACCCCGACCACCACCATCCCAACAAAGCACACACACACACACACACACACACACACACACGCACACACACACACACACACACACACACACAAAAATCACCTTCCCCCCTCCAATCCCTCTCATTTTTGGCTTAACAGGAGGAAGCCTGTTTTTGCTGCCAATGAGACATCAAGGAGAGTTAGGGAATCTGAGCTGTAGGTCTGGTCTGCTCAGTAGTTTGAGTGTGAAAAGCCTGTGTTTGCCTGTCTGCATTTGTTCTTACCGTACAGGACTACTGGCATCTTTACTGGTTGCAACATTTTTTAAAACTGCTGTGCTAAAATTGCCTTGCTCATCTAAATAAAATGATAATCGAGCCAAAGCGTTGGCCAGATTTGCATGCGTCATTTCCCTCTGCATTCAATCACATTAGACATGTAAGGTATCAGTCATTTGCATTGCAGCTATCGCTCGCATAGCAAGGTGATGGAGTTGTTAGGCGTGTGAAAACAGGGGTGGAGTGTTGACATGAGACATTTTTTGGGCAGCAATTACTTCTCCTCCTAGATACAAGATGTTTTTGTGGTCCTGGAAAAAAAACATGTTTTGACTCTCACTGATGTGGTATTGCTCGGGAAAAAAGCGGGTTCGGGGTTCTACTTCCTGTCAGTATCTGATATTTATGGCTGGAGATTGTCACGTTCGGAAGTCAGTGCGTCTAAGCTTGTACTCACACTGATATCGATGCAAGAGATGTAATTTGAGTGATTACACAATGTGTATGATGTATGGCTGTGGCCAGCCTAGTGCACTCACTGGCTGTGGAAAGCGCTTATTGCTACTGATCAGACGAAATGGACTCCAGCACTGTGTCAGGCTCCAGTTTGTCTCAAATGGTCTGAGCAATCAGAGCATGCAGCCAATAAATGGATGCATTCTCTCTGTCCTGGCTCTGCTTCTCCATCTCCCTCATTACTCTCATTACTCTGCAGCTTGTGGGTTATCTAATGCTCTCCCCATGGCTTACGGTTTGGCTGAGGATTAGACTCATTTTTCCAAGGGCATTTTATAAACAACCCCATGTGCCCCCCTTTCTCCTGGGCTGAGCTGATTTAGCAGCAGAATTTACGACCTCAGAGGCCTTGCGGCCTCACTCCCGTTGCAATACATTATTCAAATTCATTCTCTCTCACACAGCACAGGGGGCAATTATTTCAATATCCGCAGGAGTGCAGCTGGAGTGTCACGACTCATCTTCAATAGCAAAGATGGAGAAATTGCCTCACCCCGCTGGATCAAGGTTGAAGGCAATGAAACACTATAATTTATGACACAGTTTGATATTTCAGAGAAGTCATTGATTCCCCTCGTGTCAGACCTTGGACAAGACGACTGCAGAAATCACTGAATTCAACTCTGTCTAGATGAGGAATTTTCTCTTTTTATGCTCTTTTTCTTTTACAGCACTAATTGGGCTCTTGGCCGGCTGCACATCTTGTAAAATGGATTTTCCCTTGAATCAACAGAAACAGACCAGAGAAATTCAAGACTAGTGCCACTGCAGTCCAAATTATCGTCAAGGACCCTGCAGAAAATGTGGCGAAGGAGAAGTTTGCCTCGCACAAAATGTGTGGAAAACCTCGACTGACATCTCTAAGTTTTGAAGCTGTCCCACTTTCAGCCGTGAACAGATGCAGTGTCCTCATTTCTTGTACAGCCAAGCTCCTCTCTGTCACACACCTACATGGTGATGTAAGTGTTATTCACACCACAACAACACATGCGTTCGTACCATTCACAGATTCCATAGCAGCGACACGCCGAGACAGACGATAAGTCACACTGGATTACACACCCCTTCCTGCATGAATACTCTGCATTCTTGAGCTCGATCAAATAGAGAGGATGCGCTGTAGCTTCCTTCATTTAAAATTCTGCCTCCCCCGCCCAAAGGGAATTAGTCGTGTTGACCATCTTCTTTCTCAAAATTATGTTTTAGATTATGCCTCTTGCTCTCTTTAAATAATGAATGAATATTTAAAAAAATATACTTTTATGAATTTCATGTTGCTCAAATCCAAACACTCAGTGTTAACTACAGACAGGCTGGTCCAGTCTTCTGTTGACTGTTTGCACATCTAAATGGCTCCAGTTTAGCCATTGTTTAAATTATTTTTTTTGAACCTCAAAAATCTCAGCTAATTTGTTCTCTGCCATCACTGGTTAATAATTGTGCTCTTTAGGCCTCTGTTCGGTACTTAAAAGGTAGTGTGAAGTGAGCTTTGATAACCTCAGGTCAGGAGTCTTTGCTATTATCGCCATCATATCAGCATAATCTTTTCCTTCTCATATTCTCTTTTTTTGTTCTTCTCTTAAGTGCTGATGAGGTCAGATTTAGATGAAGAGGGAGGGGGACAGCACCTACAATCCCACCAGCGGCACCCCAGATTACAATCAAATACTAGGAAATAATCTGAATAAACTGACCTTCACCTTGGATAATTCCAGATACCCAAATGCAAGTGAATGCAGCATGCTGTATCATCTCACCAACTGCCTACAAAGGTGAGTATCGTCTGTCCGGACTGTTCACATCTGAAGAAGAGGATGTTCAGTAAAAGTCATGAACTCACCAGATGTGACGTCATAATCAACAACTAATTAGTGTTTGTGCAGCCATACAAAGCAGGATCACCTGTAATAAACAGCTGTTAAGAAAAAGTATCATCCTCTGTTTGCTTTTATAAATTTTGCTTTACTTTTACATTATTATAGATTTCTAGACTCGCACCTGACTTTTGGATTAAATCCCTGACACCGTAAGACAAAAACACTAATATGGGAGAAATGGATTGCTCTGTAAATCTTTTTTCTGCCATTTTCCATTACCTGCTAATAGTATCAGTTTGCACACATTAGGTTCAAAGGTCAAGTTCAACACAGGAAGTAATATAGTGTCTCACTGCTCAGGCTTTGTTCATTGAGCTCTGGCATTTCTTTTCAGTGTAAACTGTGTGTATGTCAGTATTTGTTAGAGAAAGGGATCATCTTTCCAGAAGCCCATCTGCCTCAGAAAATCTCATGTGGCTGTATCCAGTTCCTGTCACTGATACTATGAAAGCAATTGCAGAGATAACAAAACCTCATTCAAAAACTAAAAGCGGACAGGGACAGGTAAGAGCCTGTTCGCTGTCTTTCCCACAAGCGCAGTTTTTATATCCCTTTGGGTGTGCCTTTGGTGTTAACTATCGAAAATCACCATGATGCAACTTCGTCTCTCCTCATGACAGTACATAGTAGAAGGGTTTTAACTCCGAATGCCTCCAGCTTCCTGAATAAATCATCTAAAGTCACTTAAAAGAAAAGCTCGAACCAAAAAGGATTTTTCTTTCCCGACGGGTGAGTCACCGTTCAAAGAGAAAAAAAAAAAAAAGAAGAGAAGAGGCCCAGATTCTCTGCCGCCAAGCTTTCAGGCATCGGTTTCACCAGTGTAAAAAGCCAGCTGACAATAGAGCTAATTGATGAGGATTATCCAGCAGAAAAAGGAGGAAGCCTTGTGATGTGACTCATCTGTGCAACTGTACTGTATTTTCACAGCCATGGCTCCCAGAGCAGAAAAACTTCCTCTTTGGCACCGAGCCCCGAGAATCGTCATCCTACCCTAACTGGTTGTGCCTCTGCCTGGATAACACTTTCACTTGCACCTGTGTTTTTAACGCCCTCAGCATCTGACTTGCCGTTACTGAGGGAAAGCAAGTACACCCACCGTGTGTATTATATGTATTTATCAAGGGAAACATGAGTCATAGCGAAACACCGAAGCACATCCTCTAAAATGCAGAGACCTGAGGTCACAGTTACACGGAGAAATTCCAGTGAGTCGAAAGTGTAATGACGCTTCTGCTTCAACAAATAGTTAAAACGCAGATTTAAAATGATGAGTTGTGCATTATTTGACACTTTTGGATTGGGTTTCATGCTCTTATTTTACTCCTTATTCTCTCTCAGGACACACCGGTAACTGTCTGTGTCACTGCGGTTAGATAATTTGATTTGTTACGGCAATGCATCGGAGTTTCGGAAACATAGGGCCGTTCAGTCATTAGCTACCGTATGCCGATGTGTCGGAAATAAGTGCATATTTGCTAAATATGCTACAGCTGGCTCTCCTCAAGAAGGGAAATTACATTGTTAAGTGGGTGGTTTCATAAACCAGTCAAAGTGAAAATACCCTTTAACTTCAAAGTTACTTTACAGGAAGACCAAATTGAAACACTGGAGGAGGACTTTATGTGTCTGAACATGACTTTCATAGACAAACACACACACACACACACACACACACACACACACACACACATCATGGCTTTGAATAAGAGAGAGTGAAGAAATAAAATGCACAAAACTCCTCTGGCTTTCCCCGCACACACACACACAGACACACACGTCTCCCCCTCCCCCCCAGCTGGTTCTCTTCTGACTCATGGGGGGATTACTTGTCTGATCACTTTGATCTGCTTGCCAGTGCCAAAGCTATTTTCTCCATCCAGCGTGCCGTGTGCACTAGCGCACAGAGAGCAGACACACATCCAGGTTAGAGCTACCGACCCACTACCAGACTGCAGCAACTAAAACCCACTAAAGCGCGCTTTAGGACTAATGGAGGTGGAGTCTGAGCCAGTTTCAGTTGGGATTGCCAACAACGGTATCAGGCTATTCAAGGATATTGCACAACACTGATAAATAACAGTCATTTTTAACCACAAACTGTTTGCTCCTTGGGCAACAGGATCTTACACACGGTGGGAGCTCTGACACCAAACGAAAGTCAGAAAAATGACAACAGGCTTGGTATAAAATGTCTCTGTCAAATGATTGTGGACTAAGTGACATGAATGCAAAAAAAAGAGAACCAGGAAGTACTCTAGCACTCTGACACTTCTTTTGGAAGAAGTAAAAAAAAAAATGTAAAAAGTGTAGCAGATGGTGATGCATGAGCAACATTTCTGTTGCTCTCAAAGTCAACGCACAAACATTTGATGACACTTTTTTTAGGACACACAAATCGACATGAGGCATGTGAATCACGCCAGCCCTGACGTGGCTGAGAGCTGTGTCTGCTACGCCTCATCAGGTTCACAGCGTTCCCGCGTCGGCGCCAGGTAAACCGCTGCAGCTGGGAAAAGAAGCAAGAAGTCATGCGGTTATGTGACTCCGAGTAAAAAGAACAATCTTCGTTTGCTTTTTCTTTCTCCGTATTTTCTCCCTGCCACTCCACCACCATCCATCCATCCATCCATCCATACATCCATGCATCCTCACTCTCGGAGGCAGAGGAGCAGGCGTTATCAGCGGGTGTCATTTCATGAGAGCCATCATCAAAGGCAGCTGCCTGGTCTCCATGGAAACAGCCCACTTCAGGGGAGGCAGAACGGAGGAGGCATGTGTTCGAATGCTGCGGGTTACTATGGAGACTGGAGCGACAGCTTACATAAGTATTCACTGTGTGTGTCTGTTGCACCAAGGCACATTCCCGCATATAATTAATGCTCAGAGTGTTTGCTTGCTGCTGTCGAAAATTACAACAATGTCATTTCAAGTGGCAGGGAGCGGCGGCTCATCGGCCGCGCCGCTGCAGTCAAGGTCAGGCTAATTTCCCCGCCAATTAAGCCCAGCTTGTGCATAGAACAGCTGTCAGCTGCCATCTCCAAGGTGACACATCAAATAATTTTTTTTTTTTTTTCCTGTCTAAAAGCCGTTCAATATTCTCACAGTGAAGCCGAAAGCAGTTTATGTTTGCTTTAACAGGAGCCTCAAAGAAGAAATAAGATCTGATATTGACAGGGAGAACGTGAAAGTGCTCGCACAGGAAATAGGAAGTAAAGGAGGACAGCAATGTATTTTATTTAATTGTTCTGGCAATACGTAATGAAGAAAAACACTGCAGTTAAATTGCCATCAGTGCCTGGACCTAAATGGAAGCAGACAAATGAAGTCCATCCTATCTGAACTATGCATAATGCATCTTTGATTCATGCACCCATCGCATCACGTTTTCCACCATCTCCTCCGAGATACTGTCTTTTAAGTCCTGATTGCAATGAGCAGCTGTATGTGTGTAACTCCGAGCCCTCGTTAGCTGGGGCTGTGATGCAGCAGTGATGACAGGTCAGAAAACAGGTCGTTTCTTCCAACTGCAAGCCATTGCAACATGTGCTTGAAAAAAAAGAAGGTTAACCCCCCCCTTTTCTTTCATGAGCTCATATGAGCAAACAGTCATTTGTGCTTGTTTGAGATTCATCCATATAGTTTCCTGGTAACTCGGCCGGCTTGAAGTGAACGCACACATTTAGTTTCATTTTCTGTTAGCGTTTACTGTGAAAACACTGTACTCTGGAAGCACTGAATGTGTGGTAATTAAAGCTCTTTGCACAAAATCTCACCTTTTACCCACTTCCTCTGACTCATAGCCATGATCATATGACCGCCACGATCACATGCACACACACAACAAAAACACAGCTTATGCACACACACACGTGACTGCATGCAAACTGGGTTGTAGAATCGGCAGGATTTTCATACTTTTCAGGCTCGTACTTGCAGATAATTTGGGCTTGAAGGAAATGCGCCCTTTTGTTTGCTGTAAGGCGCCGTAACTGAAACCATGTGCTGTGTGCAGCATACCATGTGGTGCTCTCTTGATGGCTGCAGAAACCGTTGGAAGACAGGAGGGTGGGGGTTAGGAAACCGCAACATGACAAATGTTGCACTCATAACACTGTCACACCAGCAAAGGGGAAGACTCAGTCAGCGTGGGGTTGTTTGACACATAATCTGCTATATCAGGAGTTCCTCTCTCTGCTAGGCTGTTATCTACAAGTTAATAGCAGGACGTACATATATACCTTCCTGAACAGCAGATTTCTAATGAGAGGCACAGCTGGACTCTTCAGCTTTGTCAGGTACCTGTACCAAATATTCAAATAGAGATAATGTTACACATATTCAGGAATGAAGACGTATGTTGATTTTGTAGCAGAATAGTTGAGTGAACCTATAAACAAACCTCAGAGAAAAACTTCAAACCCTGAAATATGAATAACTATCACAGCAACAGATGGCGGGAGAGGAATGCCGTCTGACTACGGCAAGCCGGAGTGTGACAGGGACATGCTCCACTAAGTGAGAAGAATGCGTTGTGACACTCCTCCAGGGCACCTTGTGAGCAGCGTGACAGTGGCATGAAAGCATCTCCATGCCAGTTTTCACAGCCCACCCCTCTCTCTCTGCTGGCCTGCCACAGCTACCCAGTCCTCGGCACAACTTCCACACCACAGGAGCAACTGCAGCAGCATCAGGATGCAGCTTGGTTATGTCCTGTGTTTAAAAATTAGCACTTCTGTGAGCTGTGGAGTGGTAGATAAACTCGCTGGTTGCTTAAGGCTGTTATTTTCCTGAAGGCTGTAAATAACTTGCATTATTCAATCAACTCTGCCCTCTAAAAGCAGCTGTTACACTGGATCATTTTCTGGTGTTGCAGAGAATTGCAGCAGTGCACATCCAGATCATGCCGTTTTAGTTTGCACACCAAACAAAACAAAGAACACTGTTCTAAGTTGGCCAACAATCCGCCCCACTAGCCCTGCTCAGCAGCTACTGAGCTCTGCAAATCCAGCTCTATGGAGTACAAGGCTGCTTGTTTTGGCACAGAGGCCACATTTTAACAAACAATGGCAACCTTCTCACCTGTAATCAGATTTTTAAAAAGCCAACACCTTCCTTTCAAACTTCAGAGTATCAGTTTTAGTCTGTCTCTTAGTTACCAGTACACAAGTGATTTCCAGCTTTATCTAATGATCAGCCTTGCACTGCCTATTTTTAATCAGAAAGCAAAAATTTCATTTACAAAATAGTGAAGCTAGTAATTTCTTGCTCTTTCCTTCCAGGGGAGTGGCTCAAGAAAAGGGCCGCGTTCTCTGGTTGAATTATTACCATTCATTGTGATGCCCTCCGGGAGGCTTACACATCATACGGACCCACATTTCTTGGCAGCACACACATTAGAGTTTAAAACCCCTGTCATGCCTACTCTGCAACCTTACTAACACCCTGTAACCACCTCCAGCCATAATCAGAATGTCAGATTGGTGCAGAGAGGGTGAATAATTAATGCTGTGTCTTTGGGGTTTGCTTATTTCACTAAGCAAAAAAGAAGTTTCTTGCCTTCATTGCCTGCAGCCAAACATTGGGTTTGCCAGGCACAGCGCTCCTTCTCTGAAGGGATGATGCAGTGCTCTGAGAGGTTTTTTCTTGCCCAACTATCACAGACGATTCGACACAGAAAAAACAAACATTAAAACTCCAGATGAGCGCTGAAAGACTGGAGACAGACATCAAAGCAAACATGTAGACACCAATATCTGAGAGGCTGGATGATGTCAGTAGCCTGTAAAAAGGCTCATCTTGTGAGGAGAACTTAGTTTAGTAGCTGGAGGTGGCTGTAAGGCCAAAGGTTACCGGCAGAATCCCCTGCATTAAAAAGCTTTTATCTAGAGCATCAGACAGACAGACCACAGATCGTAGCTCAGAGCTGAGAAAAGCGGGGGTGCCCTGTTTGTTTCCATGCCGTCAGGGACTTTGGAGTGTCCTGCAGTCTGTCCCCTCCCACTGTGCAGAAAAGCTTTGCTCACCTACGCCATCTCACTGCAGCGAGATAAGACAGGACATTACCCATGACCACATCCTGACGATGAAAATGTTACAGCTTACTATTTGCTCACCTACGTAATCCTTCATCTTCTCTGCTGTTTTACTTTCTCTATTGTAATGCTCCTTTGAACATTGGGGATGAAAATCTGCAAGTTGATTTTCAGTTTACAATAGTTTTATTTATAAACCTTCATTTATACAGGCAGTCCCATGGAGACTTGCAGTCTCATTTTCAAGCGAGAGCAGCTTAGTTGATGATTGTTGATGCAGCTGATAACAGAATAGCTGATGCAGCTCTTCAGTTCTGACCTACATTAGGGTTAAACAGTCTGGGACGTGTCTTATTCAATTTGTCAATAATCTTTCAACGCAGCTGAGTTCATTTAGAACAAGCTGTGCAACCTTATTTGGACAATCAAAATTAAGATCTCAAAACCTGTTTTTAGAAAAGTCACATGTGAAAATGACTGAGTGCGCTGGCTTCACACCTGTAGTCCCTGGATTTAAATATACTCACTGTTTACCTTAAAATAAAAACCTTACTCTGACTTTAATCATACTAAACTGAATTAAACAGTGAGGTTAAAACCAATTTGTGCATATTGCATGCGTCTTAGTTCCCTGCCTGGGCTTTGACTTGGAAGTGATGGTAAAAGCCCATATAGCTTCTGAGTTTGCAAGCTTTCCCTTGCATGAGTTCTCATTTTCTCCTAAAGTCGAAAAATAATCAGTCTGAGTGGAAAAACTAACAGTTTTTCTCAATAACCTCTGTGTAACCCTCATTATGTGTATTGTTGTTGTACTGTTTATGCCCATGTTTGTAACATCTGTCCAGCATTCAGAAAACAGCTTATTGTTTGTATCCTGAGGTGTTGGTTAATTTAAGTTCTTCACTTTATCAATGTTTAATTGTCTATTAAAATATCATAAAGCAAGCAGGTGAAAGATTTATTGTGAATTTGTAGAAACTAATGGAGGCTAAAATACCAAATGCACATTGATAACACTGGGTATTTGGCTTAAAGTGGCAGTTAAATGGGTCCCTTGCAACTCTTTTAATCTTGTAGCTTGAAAGTAATGTGCTTGGTGCTACTTTGCATACTTTTTGTTATACATGTGTTGTAGCCTGAAGCTAGTTATACATGCACTTCAGTTAACCCACATCCATACCAGGGGATATACAAGTGAGGAAATAACATTGTGTTATATTAGCAGAACTTGTAAGGATCATGCATTTGTGAAATGAGTAACATAGCTAAACAGATGGGTAGCATCCCAAAGAATAGCCAGAATCTGCATCAGTGTTCTCCTATTCACTCATGTTTTTTTAGATTCAAGTGCTTCCAGGTGTGAATGACTGGCACCTGATTAATAGGAAAATATAAAGGGATGAGAATCTCTGGTGATCCCGCATCTCCAGAATCTGGTTTAAAAATTCCTTTTTCGAGAATTTTTTCACCACAGAGTCAGTGTTATAACAGGAGACCTCCAGGACTGGAGTGGGTGGGATTACCTGCCATGAATCCATGAGTGTTTTGGGGCCACTGTCAATGTGTTTAACTGTGCTGCTCATTCGAAAGAAACACAACCAATACAAGTAACACCTCATAGTAAAGGCGAATTATCAGGCGGTCCATGATGTGCTAACACAATACCTCCAAGTATTACGCATTAAAGGGAAGAAATAATCAACCAAACACAAATTTCCTTTCGTTTTGTGCCAAATTTCTATAACTATTTATGTAGTTATATAGAAGAATTAATCTCTATCTTTTTTACAAAAGTTAGATGAGACTTGACAACAAATTTTTTACATTCCACAGTCAATGGAGGATGCCTGCCGCTTTCACTCTAAAACTACCAGGAAATATGTAGAATTCACAGTCATCACCATGAAATTGACTTGAAAAAAAATTGTGCTCCATTACAGATTTCTGCAAGAAATGCCTCTTAAGCATAAAGCATAAGCTATGAGGTATACTGTATTTCTTTAACATGTAGGAATCTGTTGTGCATGCAGTGTGTATATTATCTGATCACCAATGACAGAATACATACATACACTGTTTAATCAGCTTCTTCAACATTTGATGTTGTGATTTTGCTTCTGAAGAGGCACAAGCAACCAAACAAAACCTCAGCATGCCCACCACTTCTTAACATGTCAGAGAATCTAAAGTTTGACAAGCATGCTGCGCCTTTTTGTTAAACTGCAGTATTAGCTCTTTGGATGAGAACTTCAGAAAATAGCCAAATCCTTCCAGCTTTTTATATAGTCTAAAGCTGACATAGACCCAGAAAGGGTTGGTTTTACAAGTCATTTCCTATCTCCACAGCCAATGTCAAGAGGCCACACCAATCACGTCTTTTTCTCAAGACAGATGCTATAGTTAGCCTCTACAGGCTTATCTACAAACAGCACCACACCTGACTGTCTTTAGTGAGCACTATCTCCCTTTCTACATGATATACAGCTCCTGCTGCTTGTCACAGATAGCCTGAGCCCAAACTAAATCCAGCCAAGATGTCCACATTAAAGCAAACACACCACCAATTTCAGCAGCATTATATGCCGTGGCAGGGAAATCGATGATAAATCCTCGTTCTTATGATTAATAAAATGTTCAAGGAAATACTTAATGTACAGCAATAATACTGAGGATGCGTTATTGTACTTTCTCTATTGATCCTGCAGATTTATGCGCCCACTGTTGGATTTGTTGTCTGTAGCTAAAACAAAGAAAATGTGCCCGTCGAAGAGAAGAAAGGAAGCCTCTTCAGCTCTCCGTGTGCTTGAAACATACTGTAAATTCAGGCACATCAATGCAGAACCACTGTCCATCAGACAGGCGGATCCAAGTGTTTATCGGCGCTCGCCATACCGGCGCGAGGCAACATAAAAACACCACCTCAGCATCAATTTGTCAGCTTGTCTGGGTGGGTTTTAAAGGGGTGTCATTATCACAGCAGGCACAAATCCTCTCTCAGATTTCCTGAGGTTGTTCTGCTTACCCAAGGCCATCCAAGCAACTTTTAAAACCACAAACTTATTACAGAATTTAAACAGGTTCAGGCTGCTGCATGGTTCTGAGGGCTTAAGGACAAACTGCCTCTTGTGCTGACCAGGAATTTGTAGGTGTTTGTGTGAAGAACAATGACTTGCTTCTGAATCAGTCTCATATTTATTTTATCTTATTTATGTGTTAACTTTTTATTGATATTACCGGCGGCATTTTGTAGACAGGTTCTGTTTTTAAAGTGTGTTTTATAAATGAAGTGGACTGGATTGGACGTGGCGCTTCAGTGCAATTCGGGTCTGTAAATGCATTTTGCCCACGTTTGATTATGAGAATTAGCTTTTTAGTTTCCAGAGAGGAAACCAGTTGGAAGGCTGCCAACTTTACACTGGAAAATCATGATAATTCTGCTTTTCATCTTGACTTTCAGACACTGAGTAAAAGTGAAAGTGTTCCCTCATGGCTGCCATTACTCCGCAAGCAGCATGCAGCGATCTCTCAAGCCAAGGAATCTGGGAAGAGTAAATGGAAAGTACACAACCTGCACCTAATTGGGTCATTCCTGCAGTTACATAGCAATGTTGGAGTCAGCTCAGAGTCACACGATGACTGGTCGTCTGTTTGCGATGACGCCTGCCGCAGCTTGTTCAAAACAGAACTTGAGTCATCAGGCAAAGCATCCGAATCCAAAAAACAGAATTTTACTTTGTATCCTGATTTAACTGAAGATGAAACTTTTAAGAAAATCTGAGCAGCTTTTTAAGGTTACTGAAGGTTTTGGAAGGATGAGTAATGGTTAGGCAGACAAAATAACAATATTAACCCGTTTTCAGTCTCACAACTTGTTCCTGTTGAGGATTAATGAACTATAACGCAATTTGTTTATGCAAATTTACATAAGCAGCTTCCCAAAGGTAACTTTATAATAATTTTCTGGATAAAATTATATGACCCACTGCTTTTGCATATTGAAAAACACAATATATTCAGCCCTGCATACATCTCATTATGTGTATTGTCTCATTTCTGGAAGGCGCTGTGTGGTTCAACACGAGGATAGCATGAGTAGTTTATGTGAAGGTGACTGGCTTTGTGTCTGAATGAAGCAGTAAGTGGGAAAAGGAGCGGAGGGGAGGTGAATGAAAAACATGTCAGGCTTTTTAGGTGAGAGACTTCTTGTGTTGATGAATAATTGAGCTAAAGTCAGGCAGAGCGCCGTTTCATGAGCCTCCGTCTCCAAGTTAAAATTAGACCTTTCTTTCTATGCAGACAGTCTCTCTTTCAACTGCTACTGTCTCAGAGCATCACTCAGCTCTCTCTGCAGCCCACTTGTGTCTTTTACTAGGTTGTGCCTCAGTAGATGTGAGGAGACATCAACATGCTCAGTGAACAAGGCAAAAATCGGCGCCACGTAAAATCCGTTAGCAATGTGATAACAGGAGGTCAGTGCAGGCAAAAGTGTATGAGAATAAACATTTGAAAGCATGAATATGTTTCTGGTGTTGCTTCAGGCTGCTAGTTTTAGAATTAGAACACTTTTCTGCAGCAGCTATAATGAAGTACTGTCTCTCCTCTGTCTACCTGTCATAAGATCCCCCAGGCTTTCCTGTCTTTGCCTGGCCTCTGAATACCCACAGCACATCTCAATCTGTCACTCCTGTCCAGCCCCCAACGACACCAAAGAGCCCAGAAAGTAGGACACTGAGAACTCATGGTACACACACACACACACACACACACACATAAATAGAGGAAAACTGTGTAAGGCGAGGCAATAAATGCCTTATTTGCAGCAGAGGTCTTATAGTCCATCAGCATAATATCTTCTGTTATCTATGGACAGTCGGCTCAAAATGGGGCATTCAGTTACTCTCTGTTACTCTTTACAACCCAGTTTCTGCAGGGCAACTTTGGCTGCATTGTTCCTGTTTCAATTAGAGCGGCTTTATGCCTGCTTTCCATGAGATCTACCCAGGCTCCACATCAAAGTGCCGCTCTGAATAATGATGTACCCCTCCACACCTCAGGAACAGCCTGAATCTCAGATTCTCCCTCTTCTCATCACATCTTTCAGCTGCTCCCTCCACACCTCTTTGTAGGTCTCTGCTTCTGAATTTACCTCTGTTTTTCTGCGCGCTGACATAACAGTATTTCATTGTGTTCGGGAAGCTGACACAAAGCTTTTCTTGTCACTGATGTAGCTCCGGCCGTCTGTCCTAGATGTTGTACTGTCTGTGACAATTAAATGACCTGTTTCACGGTTTTGCTTTTTCCAAATGAAAATGACCACAGTAAGGGCAGATGACCCCTAAGAAGAGCACGGTGTTGCATAAAGGAAAGGAGGAAATGAATTGTGTTTATGTTGCTGTACTTTAGGCAAACAATTCACTTAAGGTTTTAATATAGACTGAAAATATTACTTTGAGTAAAGATACATCATGCACAGTTTCACAGGCAGATACTGTGTTTTTCCTAATTGTATTTGGTTCATCCAACTCAAATCAAATCACTGAGCATAGTTTTAAGTTTACCATTATTATAAGGGACAAATCTATTTATAGCTGCTCCATATAAGTTATCAAATAGCTGATGAGGTTAGTACCAGGGTCCTTAAGTGACTATTTTTATAAAAGCTATTATTTCTTGGTTGATTACAATTAATTAACAGCAGACATTGTCAAATATAGCCACTATGTTACACCATCTTGACATGTCTACTAGAAGTTAAAGAGTCCATTTAAAGTTTGAGTCATAACAGAAACTGATGAATTAAAGAATTTAAATGAATGTACTGGGCAAATGTTAATTGTGTCACCAGTCTGACCAGTATCTGTGTCATACTGACCTCCACTCCTTACCTTTGACATCACTCAGCCACATTCCTCACACCATTCTTCCTCACACAATTAGGCAACACCTAAAAGTTGTCATTGAATTTACAACTTATGCAATCATGCACTTTGTTGACTATTCAGTGAAGATAAAAAAAATACATTTAAATTACACTGAATCACAGATTAGGAAACCTCGGTCAATTATGTCATTGTTAACCTCCCCTGCACTGCACCGTGTGCGTTATTCAAAGCAGGCAACGGATCGTTTTCCAGTCAGACGGTAGCTCATTGTGAGAGCTAATTTAAAAACCTGATTTACATAAAACTGTAAGAGTTACTTAAAATGACACAGCCTTTATTTAGGCTGTGACTTTCAAAAGTCATGCAGTCCTCCTGGCTGAATTAGCAAGACTTACTCACAGGAGTAGACTCATTCAGCACATGGCCATATCAGGTATGGTAAAACACTTCCAATACTCCAATGCAGTACCTTCTCAATTTACTATTCTCACACTCTAGGTAAAGTCTGAAACAATATTGACCCAATATATTGAATTTACCTGTTCACAACATCTCTTAAAACAGATATTTATCTTATATTTTTGGTGCTTTTTCAAAGGTAAAGCATAAAAATAGGTTTGAAAAGGCCTTTCAAGTACAGTGGCTGTGTGTAAACAGGATGCAGAAGGTTGGTCATTGTGATGGAAACATGATGTGAGATGAATAATCGGGTAAGCATCCACTAATAATAATAATACTCCCAAAATTCAGTGAATATTGGAGTGTCATCATTTCCAAACACCTGCTGTCTTCCTTCTGACTCACTTTTTCGATGGTGCTCTAACAGTCATTGTGGAAATGCATGGGGTCATGATTGCCCTGCAGCGTCCTGAGGCGAAGATATCACACTTCACAACTTTTTTTTCCCAGCCCAGAGTGTCACATGACAGCTGTGATTTGCTTTATGTCACCGGATATTTGTACACTGGTCATTTTGTGTATGACACACACTGCTTGATTCAGCAAGACATTTCTGGAGGAAGTAAAGAAAAGACATAAATTGGAAAAGCTGGAGATAAATTAGTCAAGAATCCGGCTTTTATTCACTGGACAGAGCTAAGAGAAGAGACAGGATGCACGATGGACGCCAAATCACCCTCTGTTGAGAGACACCAAAGTGCAAAACATTCAGCACACACCTTTGTAGGAGTTTCCAAACCTGCATTGCAAGTGGAGAAAACCCAAAACAGGAATGAAAATCTAGACTTAAGCTGCTAGCTAGCATATAAATAATCTGAAATGACGTCACTCAATAAAGTCATAGCTCTCTTACTGCAAATATACTGCCCACTGAGATATTTCAAAACCTCAACAATGCAGACTTTTATCAAATTTGATCAAAAGTCAATGCTTCGGCGGGCCTCACACCTGCAAAATATTGGTTAAAATTCACTTTGGCACTTAGAAAGGTGATGAACTGATGATGTGTCTTTTTAAAAAACAAGTAGAGACAAATTTTAAGCAGGGGTGGAGCTTTAGGTTAATTTCACACCATGCAGGTAATCATAGGCTAGCATCTTACCATTATGTAAAATAAGGAGGGAAGCGCTCCGAAGACAGTTGTCCTACAGGTTTCAGATGTTTGCCTGCTCCGACACTCGGGATTCTAATTACATGGATCCAGCTTGTCAAGTTCTGCTCAGTGACATCCAAAGCTTGCAATACTTTTTAGGGCCAGGCTTACCTGCCTCTGGTATACAGATCAGGTCCACAGAAAGTAAACAAAATCACCACATTTTGCATGAATGCTCTTCCATGATGTGTGACCCATCCATTGGCTGTGTGATGCTGTTTCATCAGCTTCTGCCTTAATAAAGTGCAGCTAAATAAGGAGATTAATCACAATGAAGTGATGTGTTAAAGGAACAACAAAATGTGGAGGTGGGCAGATGGGGCAATATAGGCAGGTTCAGAACTAGATACTAGCTTCTTAGATACTTTGTTACTTGTTGGAAAACAAAACATTATTATTGTTGTTCAGTATTTTCATGAAAATTTTGAGACATGCAGGATCAAATGCTACTACAGCTTACTGAGCTACATATGATCAAAAAAGTACATTAAGAGCCCTGTTAGTAGGCATAAGATTGCTACCTATGCAAGAAAAATTGATGAGATGATGGACCCTATCCTGACTGAAGCTTCAACTTGGCGACCATGTGAGGGCATCTCAATCTTCTCATCTAAAGCAAACCACGTTTCCAAAAATATCTAACTAATCCTTCAAAGAAAAACATTTCACTTTCATGCAGCAAATGTGATGCTACAACCGTCTTTCAGAAGCTTTCACCACCAGCGTGATGTAAATTAAAAGTGACTAGCATGGCAATAAGGTCAACAGAAAAAACAAAACATAAATAAATAAATTAAAACACGCTTTCCTGTGTAAATCCCATTAGCGGGCGCCGCAGAATGGGGGAGATTGATCATTTTTTTCATTCAGTCTTCCGCCTCTTCTTTTTGTTGCAACAAGCTTAGCACGCTAATCCCATTTTCATCACGCTGTATTTGAATTTTTAATCTCAGGTAAAGATGGTGTGCAGCTGTGCTTATGAGGGTGATAACAGCAAAGCTAGAGCCAAATTAACATCTGGCCCCCGCCATTGTCAGCAGCAGCAACAGCAAAGCGACAGTTTTTGTTTGCTGTTTGGATGAAGGTCTGTCAGCGGGTTAAGATTAATTACAGTTGTTGAGGTGATCTGGAGCTTTGCTTCGTCATGTATTGATGGGGGTTGCTTTAATCCGTTTAACCTGCTGCGCCTTCAGGGAGCAGAGCATTCAGAGCAGCCTAAAGCCAAAGCCTGACGCATCAATCATGAGCATTACTTCACTTAAACTACCAAAGGTTGGGTCCATTAGGTGTTCACAGATTTCTTTAAGACTCACTGCAGTAATTTTAAGATTTGACAGGAAAACAGCCTTGCTGCACTTTCTCACAGTATAATCATTTGTGTGTCTCTGAGCTTCTCTTCTGCCTCAGAAAATAATGAAACTCTGATCAAACAGCACACTTTCACTGGAGCTCCAGCTAGTCTGTGCGGCACAATACCCTCTGGAAAAAAAAAAACAGATTGAGAAAACAGTGAACTCACTGTGCTCTATTTTTGTGTTGTTAGATGCAAACACATACGTTTGTGTTTGTAGGAAGCTGCAAGCATGTGGGTGTGACGCCGAAACAGAATCAGGTCTTCAATTTGTGTGCACCTCCTGATGAACCTGTTTGAAAGGCATTTCCCCAGAGGTCAGAGAGAGGATGAAACATGGAGATGACATCACAGCCCGGAGCACAAGAACAAACGCAGGATTGTTACGGCAAACACAAAGAATGCTTGTTTTTTGCCCCTTTTTCCTCTTTTAAGATTCGTCCTGGGAGTTGAAAATGTGACGACACAGTACACTGACCTTTGTTCCTCCGGTAACAGACTCTCTCTGTCGGTCTGCAGAGTGGGAGGGGGAGGCTGTCAGCGGACCTTTGGTGTTGAGCGCTGATCACATGAGGGGCAAAAATAACAAAGCAGTCTGATTTGCCTCTTTGTCTACACACAGTCATGCGATTCAGATCTGCAGAACTGAACCAATGTTAATGCATGATATAATCAGCATTATAAGGAGAGCGCTGCCAGTTGTGAGATTTGTCATCTGACTCGAGAGGAAAATCTGTCTCTCCACACAAAATTAAATTGGTCAAAATTATTTGCAAACACATAATTCAAGAAAGGCTTTATGTGAAGAAGCCAGTTATTTTTTCATAATCAGAATATTTTCATTGCCCTAAATAATCTCAAGGTAGCATTTATTCACTTTTACTGTAGGATCAGCTCCTAAAATTACATTTCAGCGCATTTCTAGTTGTTATAGCTAAAGGTTCATCAAATTTGTTTGCTAAACGAAAAGGTTGTTTTTGGTGAGTTTCAGCTGTACCCTCATTTTTGAATATTTTAAGCCAAACAAATTAAATCTAACCTGGCAACAATGGTCTTAAATAAATAACAAGATGCTGCTTGTCTCCCAGCAAGCAACATTGCGTGACATTAAGTCGATTTCTCTGTACTGTGGCTTTAACTTTATGTTGCCATCAGTAAACGAAATGTAGAGAATTCAGCAATATTGATCTTGGATTTTGTGTCTTTCTTTCTTCCTGTTCTTTGCTCCTTGACTTTTTTAGACTAAAAGTGTATATGCAGGCCGAAACCACCACTCCATACCACTCAAAGTCAGTCAGCTGGTTTTAAGAGGGTATTTTTCTAACATCTGTGTGGGGTTTTTTGTTCTCTAACATCCTGGAAGCTTCTTAACTGTTTTATGAGTGGAAAACGTCTTGTTAACAATTCATTACATGCTGTTGAAACTGGGATCTGAAGATCTTTGGCAATTGTCTTATAGCCTGTAGAGTAGTTGTGGTTGATGGTGTTTCTGATTCCCTCAGACAGCTGTTCTGTCTCACCATCACGAGAGAGAAACTCGACACAGTCAGGCCATTTTAAAGCAGTAAATCTGCGCGTTGGCAATTCACTGGTTCGGATCATGTGAACTCTGAAAATTAAGCACAGATTGGGTCTTGTATGTGCCAGATTGTGTTTGGCATAAATTTTATTAGTATTGGAGTTTTTTCACTGTTTAAAAGTTCAGCTGGAACTCTGCAAAGTCCCAAATGTCCAGGTAAAAACTACAGTCAGCACAGTTTTACACCCATCAAACATAACTGACAAACTCTTTATAGGACAACAATAAAGCATTTAAGCTTTTTGTCTCCTGCTTTTTCACAGAGTTGTACATGATTATGAGGGGAACAAGATGCAAATTACAATGTTAGACCAAGCATGGAAACATGTGGGGGAAATGATTTATGAACCAATCTGGGAGTATCCCTCTTAATTAATATAATGTTATATTTTACATGGACCAATCTTCCCTGATGAAGTACAGAGCGAGAGGACACTGGGAATCCTGGGCAGCTTTTAGTAAGTGGCAACCTTATAAATCAACTAGTTTTCGAGGTGTGAGCTGTAGGGGATGTGTAATTAAGTAAATGACACGGCATCTTTCTCTCACACACCAGGACAAAACGGGCAGCAATATCACAGCCGTGTGTGGTTTGAATGGAAATGGGAATATTATGTCTGTGGAAAGATCCATGATAACATTTACTGCCAGCAGAGAGTGTTAATGGTAGTGTGATTGCTGACATTAACGTTACAGGCATTTAACAACTGCTGACATACGGCTGGGATTCTGACAGGCCCGGCATTATGCAGAGTGAAGGAAATTCATGCATACATCACCAAAGTCAAAGTCAATATTGACCTACAGATGTTCACACCTGCAGAAATTGCACCCTGTTACTGTAAAAGTATGGTTGTTTTTTTTTTGCAAATTCCCCGTCTAGATGATGGTAGATTTTTTTTTTTTTTTTTTGTAAAGTGCTGACTGTTTCGCTGCTTGAATGAAATGCTATGTGTGGCTTTGGTGGTTATTGGTTCGCTTGACCTAGAGTTCCCTTGATCACAATATTATGGAAATTACTTTGCAACATAATAGCATGCCCAGTATGAATATAAATTATAATATTTATAATGGATTGAAAACGGTTAAATAAATGAAATTTATTTAAAATTTGTCCTGGAATGTAAAGAATGTATTTTCTTGTTTCAGCTTATTATTTTTTATTGTATGGTTTGGACAGTACATAGAATATATAGTACACAGTTTTGACAACTTAAAGGAGAAGTTCGCTTTTTTTTAAACCTTCATCTTTCCTTTGATACATGTGAGTGATGAAGAAAGGAATTTTCAAGATCGCTCCAGTATTTAGCCGGGCAGGCAGCTAGCAGCACAGCTAATTGGACAACCGCCCTAAAAACATGCTTTTTTCGAGACTGAAGTGCTCTGATAGTCTCAACAAGTGTCAGACAACATCCTGGAGAGGAGAAATGAACCAAAGCATCTGTATTACCCGGCGATTGCTAGCGTTTGGTGTCAGGTAGTGGAATGTTCTACCGTTGTTTTGACGCGAGTTACAGCGCAAATCCAGGATAATCCCGCGAGACTTGGACACAGACAACAGGACACAGGCACCAAAACATAACAAAACCTGGTGATTGGTTTATTTGAAACATAAAGTAACTTGAAGATAAAATCACCTGATTTTTGAAGATTATTTCAATCTCAAAACAAATCAGTAAGGAACAATAAAGGTGTAATTATTAGCAAAGCAAAAAATAAAATGATAAATTTGAAAGACAAAAAATAGTTTCTGTGTAGAATAAAAGTAAATAGAGGTTATAATAAAATCAAGTGTTGTCACTTTGTGTCCATTTGACAGTTGTTATGGCTGTTAGTGACAATCAAAAACACAGCTTCAAAGTTCAAGCCTTATCTGTAAATGGAGATAATGTTATAAATGCACACCTAAATAGTCTCTGAGGTCAGTCAAATTTCATTCCCATATCAAGGATGAGCTTTGAAACACAAGATAAAGTGTCGTTTGGATCATTGTAGAAAACCTGGAGCATGACAGGCCATCAGCAGCCCCTACCGTCATGTGAAAAAGGCAGCCAGATATACCAGAGTCTAGTCTTTGTGGTCATGTCTGTGCCCATCGCTCAGCCTGGTACTGTCAGCAGTTCTGCTCCCCACCCCTCAGGATTCCCACAGCGCCATGTGGCATTGAGGGTCGCATTGCATTCTGGGAGAGGCTCTCTGCTAAGATCCCCTCTGGGCAGAGCCCCCCACTCCCATCCACCCTTTCAAAAATCTTGCCCTGTCTCCTCCAAAAATTCCTCAGCCCCCGGGGCACACACAACCCAAAATAACAGGACACATCAGCACTTTCATCTGCATCCCCGAGCAAGCTCAGACACTGCAGCAGCAGCTGTTAGACCACTCGCAGGCACAGATAGAGTTCTGCAAAGTACTGAGGTGCTATAGTTGGCACAATCCCTTCTCCCTTCAGTGATACAAGCCCAGACGGAGCCACACTTGGATAAGAGTGCCAAGTAGGTGTGGCTGACGGACAGAGCTGCCCTTTAAGTGTCCTTCATCTACACAGAAAACCCACTGGAACATGTTAGAAAGTAATTTCTCTCTTTATTTCTCTCTATATTGTATTTTTTTAAATATTTTTTTGTAAATCATAGTCTATGTGAGACCATAAGCTTACAGACAGAGCTGGGAACAAGTGCTGAGACAAAGATAATGTTTCTTTCTGTGGTCGCTCGGGATACAAAATAAACTTTTTACAAAATACGGCCTGCTTCAAAGTGACATCCTGAGATGTAACCAACTGGAAAGTATATTTTTGGCTTATCAGTATCAAATGTGTGGTCGCCCAATGTATTTGCAAAGAGATAGAGAAGGTAGCTTTGATCAAGGTCACAGCTTGAGACAAACTGATAGGTTGCTGTGACACTTTGTGGCTCAACACACTAGAACACATGACTTATGTTGCAAGTTGTGACTTTGCAACAGAGCCGCTGCACAGCCTGACATATCTGAGGTCATTCTTTCTCAACGCCTTATGGAGGAGTACGGACCTGCCAGTAATAATTCACAGCCAAGCCGTTTGCCGCAGAGTACAAATCACCAACCCCAATAATGTTCACAAAGGGGACACAGAAATTCACACGCCGTAAAGGACATACAATGATCACAGAGAGACTCGCACTTAAGAGGAAATTTATTGTTGCTTGATATTCTCACGCTATTCATCTTGCTTCGAATGGCAACTTTCTTTTTTTATGTTTCTCCTTCAGGTAGCTGAAAATAGTTGACACTGACTCACATCAAGGCCTGAAATCATAAATCGCCATTGCTAAGACCCCCAAAATAGATTACAAGAAATAACATGGCAGGCTTTATAGTAATAATAAATAGGATGGTTTGATCACAATATGATATATTGATACAGTGATACAGCGATTCGATGTTTGCCGATATCTCAAATTCAGTCACGATATGATTTTGATTCAGTTTGATCTTGGATCCACCGATCAATATGATATGATATAAAGCAATATGAGTGATTGATCACAATTATTTCCATTCATCACAAAAACCAACTCAATCATCATTAAACCTTTATTTTTTCCTGAGCTCTGGCATTAACTTTCAGTTTAAAGAGAATATTTTTTAGAATAAAAGTGAGTTTGATAACTGCTTATCGATTTTTTTGCCGATGTTAGGATTTTGGATTGATATCATTGACTCCTTGACCATATGATTGATGTATCGATGTAGATTGGTGTGTTGTCCCACCCCTAGTGATAAATGCTCAGTACGGGGTTGGTTGTCACATGGGTTGGTTGACACAGTGGCTATATTTTCACCACCTGAAGGTGCTATTGAAATGAATTGGTAATGAAATTTCCAAAAGTGTGTTCACTCATTAGCCAAGTGGTTATTTCAGAATTCTGACTCTTGACATTGAGGTGAGAGGTCTTAACGTGTTTTTGACATCAAAATGTAACTTTTCAGATTTTCTGCATTTCTCTTCTAAGTCTTTTATGTAATGGTTTATCATTAAAAAGTTATTACCATGTCATAAGATAGAGGGAGAGCTATA
>JAVQJG010088033.1:0-14657 GCA_036024015.1 Craterocephalus amniculus | reverse complement strand
TGGATGGATGGATGGATGGATGGATGGATGGATGGATGGATGGATGGATGGATGGATGGATGGATGGATGGATGGATGGATGGATGGCAGTTCTGAGTTGCTGGATTGGTTTTCCATAGCTTTAAAGGTCTCTTCCACTTTATATCTCAGTTATAGATGATCACAATGCAGCGAGTCAGTTTATCTTCCAAAAACAACAACAGTGTTTGTCTTGCTCTTTCCCTCTAAACTGATCTCCCAGCATCACCATTTTTAAGCTCTGTTTTGATAGATGTTTGCTGTTCGTGAACGTTCTACACTGACACTGTTTGATAAGGAAAAGGATTAATACGTCCTGTTTTGAACAGACTATATAAAAGACAGCTGATGCTACGTGAATACTCCACAGAGATAATACACATAACTGCAAACACTGCTAAAGAATTCAGCTGCAAACACTGATTGTGAATGCAGCTCTTTATGGAGCATAGCGCAGCGTTCACAGACGTGAATGGTGATATAAAAAATTCAACAGCAGGAAAATGAGAGGAACACTGAACTCATGTTCTTCCACTTCACATCCATGTTGTGGCTCAGATTTTTGTCAATTGTTTTCTCTTGAATGGAGCAGACTGAACCCTACAGAGGCTCTGGATGTTTAACATGGAGGTATATTTAAGCTACAGTTGGTCCCCAGAGATAAGTACCTTGTTCTCGTCCAGGAAACAGTTGGTTCCAGTGAAACAGACGTTTTTTGGTGCTGGACTCAGAGCTTTGGCAGTTGAATCAGAAGAAACTGTTTCTGGGATCTGGCTCCAAACCTGTCCTGGGACTGGTTAGAGAGAAAAAACCACCCTGACCTTTGAGCCCTCTGGAAAGCACTTACATTAGAAACCATCAGACCATCATCATGACCAAAAACAGCCACCGACACTGCATCCAGAAATGAAACCTAACACTACATTGCTAAAAAACGAAGCAACGAAATAAACTCTATACAGAAATGTGAGTTTATTGTGTTCTGAGGTCAGATGAGTCCACATTTCGGCTGGTTTTAGGGGGATAAGATGTGTGATTCTGCATGTCAATGGTGAGAGAGAGCATCCAGGCTTAGTGAAAGGTGCAAAAGAGCAACTATGATGGAAAAGGGGGGTTACATTAGTACCCATGGCATGGATGACCTGCATATGAGTAAAGGTACCTTGCAGAGATGCATGCGTGAATTTGGAAAAATATATTTTTTTTATTACCTAAGGAGACAATGTTGGAATTTATTTTGCAAAACCTACAAAACTGTGACTTTATGAAGTTCAGACCTGTCTCCGGTTCAGAATGAAGAGGATATTTATAACACAAAACATGAAAAAAAGAAAGAAACCAGAGACTTGAGCAGCTGAAACCTTTTATTCAGCCAGAATGAACCCACATTCCTCTAAAAACTCCTACAATTACTCTTCTCAGCTCCCAAATGATTATAATATAATTAAAACAGATGATGTAAGGCAATGGCAACCATAGCTCATCGTTTCTTTCAGGGTGTTTCTGACATCAGATTTGAAAATCCTTTCTAATTTCTAGGTATGCTGAAGTTGGTCTACAAAGATACTGAGAGAAAGGTTCAGACATGCAAAAAAGTTACAGATTTGAGTTGCATTTTTTTTAAATACTCCATGTTTGCTCAAATATGGTTTGGGATTTTCTTTAAAGTATGCATGTTGCTGCAAAGTCGTCCAAGGTGTAATAATAGTATTCAGAATTGTTGCAAAGAGCATGAAATCTCTCTCTTCTGCAGGCGGTGAAATATAAAGAAATCATGAATTTATCACACAGATCGGTTGAGGCAGCCAGTATGTGTGGCATTTAGCTGCTATCACTATGCATTCCTCAGCCTGCACTCCAATAGAAACTCCACTTAGCCTTGGCTCAGGAGAAGGTGAATATTTGAAATTCCAGAGATGTACGCATAAAAGGGAATAAAAATGATTCCTAATGTGAATGGGAGCTGTGGCGTTCAGGTCTTTCACGCTGCATGCCTTGACAGAGGCTAAAGTGAATAAGTCGTCAACTCATATAGAAATTTATATTGAATCCCTGGCTGGTGCTGAGCCCATTTTCTCCACTGTGCTCCCGCCATGAGCCGTACAATAGTCACAGAGACTTCTAATGAGGCAGGAGAAAAAAATATTAAGAGGAAATCCTTAAACTCGGGAGTTGGCATGCTCAACAGTCGGTCTTCAAATTCAATGAGAAAAATCTTTTGTTGGAGCTCGAAGCCGGTGGGAGGGAGAGATGAAAAGGCAGGAGGAAGAGGAGATTGAGTGGGGGACGGAGAGGGGTTGTGACAATGTCAGCTTTGGTCTGGTCGTCCTGTGTCTGGACTGATGGCAGCTCATTTCATGGGGGAAGAAAGACATGAGGTGATCATGTGTTATGGGAAGGAGAGTCAGAACTTTCTTTTAAAATCTGTGCAGAACAACCACTGATGCTCACCACCATTTAGTAGCAGGTCCCCCTGAGGCCCTTTCCTTCTCTGAGTCAGCTGTGCAGGGCAGCTCATGTACCAAGCAGCAAACCAGATTTAGCCTTTGATCCATTTGCTCTGCAGCTTCGTGCAGTTTAACCTTTGGTCCCCTCGGTAAAGCCGCCCCACTCACCATCTGGTTGTGTTTTTAAGTGTTGGGTTGCAAAAAAAAAGCTATTTGAAAGGTTGGTGAAAAGCACAAATACAAAATTGTCTTTAATTATTTTAGTATTTGTAGTATTTTAGTTAATGGTCTTGAATTTGTTACAACTGTAAGAGCTATTAAGGCCAGTGGTGTTTGGATTTCAGTTAACTTCATGTTAAGGTACAGAAAAGCGATCGCCTTCTTCTAATCAGGTAGCTTTCACCTCCTGCGTTTGATTTTATGGGCCTTTGTTGGTTCTTTATAACCTTAATCCATTTAATTTAGCAGTTTAAACAGAAAACAGGTCTTTTTTCTTTTTTTTAAGACAAAGGTGTTTTTGTACCATCGCCAAATTCCCCACCCCTGTGACTTCTTTATGTAATTATACCAAGCAGCTTTCACTGCTCTAATGCCGCGTCTCCATATCCCACCTGTTAGTTTGTACACTGTGATGTTTAACAAGTCCTCATTAATAATCCTGCCTACACGCCAGGCTGTGCAGGAACCAAACAGGGGGTAAGGGGCCTCACCATCGCAGCTGATGATTACACAACACACACACGCAAATCTGCAGCACACTCTACAATTTAAAACTCCACTTGACATTAACTTGTGCGTTTTATAAAACAGCTGCTTGTAGGCAAAGATCAACTTCCTGTTTCTGTGCATCACTAATTAGATGTAATTACAAACCAGTTCACACACACACACAGATACACACACAAGAACAATCTCAGCACTACTTGTTTTGATGTCTACCATCTCATGTGAACATTTTTTCAAGAAAGCAGGATGCAGGATTTCTGCAGCATTTTGAATGCAGCGCTCTTTATGCTCAGCTGCATGCTGCCCCCTAGTGGGATCACTCTGCACTGCGCACACTGACATGGATGTGCACCTTAATGTGATGTGAGGCAAATTAATGCAAATAAATGGTGTTTCATAATTTTGAAATAACTCGGCTATTCATATGGTCAGAAACATGAGGCCATCTGAGGAAGCACTCTCAGTATGAGCATCTCTCATATCAACAGATTAGTAGAAGTAAGTGTTTCAGTTCTGACCAAGTCTGCCACCATTCTCTACCTCCATGTTTTTTGTTTTTAATTTTTTTCTTTAATGATTCAGAGGCAGAATGGCCCATATGCTTTAAGACTGCATGTTTTGTGTGGCCCTGAGCAAAAGCCATCACTCATTTCTTCATATTTCTCGTCCACGAAACCACAATTTCTTGCAATCTTTTCAAGTACTCTTTAGAAAGCTCTGCAGGCTTCCTGGAGGTTGTTTTTTCACCCATAATAAGTCCAGTCTTTGTACTTGATCATTTTCAGAGAAATGTAGAGTTTTGTTTATTTAACTTAACACAGCTTTGTGAATCTTTCAAGCATCGAAAAGGTTTCTGACCCAAAATACCCTCAGTTTAGGCATTTTGTTACAGCAAAGACATATCTGTTCCTATTCTTTTAGTCGCATCTATGGAAAATGACAAAAATAACAGTTTCACATAAAATGGCACATTTGAATCAACAAGTTATTTCTCAAAGAGCTAAAAACTTGCCATATCTCAGCATAGTGTGTTATCAAAAATATTTGGAGGAAATTGGACAAAAGAAAAGGTAGCCAGCCTGAAAAGAAAAGAGCAGTCGACAGCAAATCTCCAGCGGATGAACAGAAACTGATATCCTTACAAAATAGGAAAACATATCCGACAAAAACTTGAGTGATCCACCTAAACGTTCAGCTGATCCATCTACTGCTCACTGAAGCTTCCGTAGAAATGTCACCATGGAGGGGTGGCTGTCAGGAAGCCATTTTTTAGGAAAGTAAATCAGAGGAAAAGGTTGAGGTATGCCAAATGACACAGAACCGGTCTAAAAATCAGAGGTAAAATGTTTTATTAAGGAGTGAATCCTCCCCAGAACCCAGACCTCAACATTACTGAAGCAGCGTGGGATCATCCAGACAGAGAACAGAACACAAAGCAGAAACGTGCCCCCCAAAAAGATTTGGAAAGTCTTTCAAGAAAGTGGAAGGACAATAATCAGATTCATACAATCTTTTTTCTTTTTAACTTAGATTTTGTGTTTTAATGTTTGCACATGTTTTTATAAATCTAAATACAAAAGAAAATGTTTTAGGCTCATTTTAAGACACTGTAGGTTTCAGAATCTCCACTTGGGGAATAAAGAGTCTGTGCAAACTGCATCATATTAATGTATGCGTAGATGAAGAGATGGCAAAGGCCCCTTGGGACAGGTTTTGGGATTACATGAAAATGGATAATGATCTCTGTTGGATCTTTTTCCAAAAATAATAATGAATTAGATTTATACTGTGTTTTTCTAGAAATTTACATTATATCCAGTTCTTCATTCACACCTGTTGATAAGCTACGTATGTAACCACAGCTGCCCTGGGCAGACTGACAGAAACACAGCTGCCATCTGCGATCACCACTTAACATGTATACACCAGTGGTGTCAACAGTGGGAGCAGGGAGGGTAAAGTGTCTCGCCCAAAGAAAAAATGTGGGAACAGGATTCCAAACTCCAACCTTCTTAATCATCGGACAAACTGCTCTGAGCCACTGCCGCCGCATAACCCTGTAACACTGTTCGCCCTGGTGACGCGTCTGCATGATGCATGTGGAAGCATGTTAGTTACGTACAGCCTGAGGGTGCAGGAATGAACATGGAGGTGCAGGTGTGCACGTTGATATCATGTTTCCACTTTCTTTTGTATTTGCTGCCTTTTATTCATTGTTTTAATATTCATAAGACAAAAATATGTTAATAGTTGACTACCTGTTTGTGGACAGAATTGCCATGTACCAATACATTTTTCTGGCAATTTATAAAGACATGAAGACTTAACATTACTTTACAGAAAAATTTTTTATATTTATATACTGTATAAGTGAGTTTGTAAAATGATTGCTATATTGAAAAAGAAGCAATCATTCGGATTAAAAAGAAAGACTTGTGTGGTATATTAAATGACTGTGTTGCTTGATGTGCAGAACTTCTAAACCCTCCCTTGAGTGTGTGTGTTTTCATACTTAATAGTGAATCCCTGATGTCTGTCAAACTTTCATGATGATGCCTTTGGTAATGGAAATGCACTTTATTAGGAATACACAAAAATGAGGACATCACAGAAACTGAGAATCACATCCAGACAGCTTTGCTTCTTCTCCAGGTTTCTGTGCCAGAAAAAAAAAGTGAGAACAGATGTGGAGGAAAACATCTGCTTTGTCGTGTCATGTGTTGTGTCACTCTGGATTATTCATGCAACATATTTGTGTATCTCTTCATTATACCATCACTTCCTGCTGTTTCCATTCTCCCTCGGAAACAGACATTTCTGCTTCTACTGACAGAAAACAGGTCCGACTTTGATCCTTTTCTGTTCGGTTTTGGTGCTTTATTATAACATGACTCACGCTTTCTGTGCCACAAAAACATTTTTAAAAAGTCACACTGCTCTGTCCGAAAGCAGTACCACACTGGCATTTATCAATCCCCACAGAAATCTCCCAAAACTAAAAGGAACAAGTGAAACCTAGCTCCTCAAGGCCACGCTGTGGCATACCGAGCATGGTGAATCAGATAAATAGCAGACTTTGATCCTGACAAGTGAGTCCTAACTGGCCTCTTCAGCTGCACTCTTTAATCTGCCACATTTTCCTTTTCCACTCTTCAATTTGACAAACAGGATTTGAAGTGAAGCCTCCCACACAGTAAACAACCAACAGTGAGCTGCAAGTGGCTGAGGGAGATATTTCCCACTCTGTGTTTACACATCATCCAATCTCCAGCCGCAGCAACAGTCCGCCCTTCTGCTTCCGATGCAGAAATGTCACCAAAAGTAAACAACAGCAGGCTTGTTGGATTGAGAGCTCGCAGTTACAGTCAGCCGTTACTTGCAGCTTACAGCGGTCACATCCATTCATTTGGCCATGTAAGCCGCCACCTCCTTCTCCAGACTCTGCGCGAAGCGGTGGTTGAGGAAGAGGAGCTGCCCGTGAGGAAGAAGACGACTGAGCAGAACGTCGATACGGCTGCTCTTCAGCAGGACCTGCAGGGAAAGTGGTGATAGTGGCTATTCTTTAGTGTTGTTTTTACAAACATGACATAAACACAACACTGAATAGGCAAAAAAAAGAACAATAATAATTCAAAAAAAGGATTTTTGTACGACAGTAATCATCAGTGTCCACTTGGTCTTCTTCCTCTCTCTCTGACCAGAGGACTTTGGTTAAGAGATAAAACAGCAAACTGCTATGAGCAGTCAGAGGTCCCCTGCTGAGTCCTCACATTACCAACGTCTGAACATAAAAAATAACCCTTAAACAGCAAGGATGACTTCCAACTAATCCAGGATGTAAAACTTGCACCTGTGCACGAAGACCGTGCTTATCACAGCAGAATGGGGTGGGAGGATGCAGATTATAAAGCAAAGTTGTAATTCTCAGTGCTGATCCTCAGGGACTAAAATGTTGTACATGGCTGCAATTTAAAAGTTAAAAAAACTGTTTCATGCAAAGATAATTTAATGAAACAAGTACGGCCATGTTGCATTTCTGTAGTGAACAATGTGATGTGTGTGAAACACTTCCTTTTGCAAAAATATTGTGTTATCATGATATTATTTACTCATGAACCAATTGGTTTTATTTAGAATATTCAGAGTGAAATGTGTGTAGTTCATGACAAAAACTGTGCATTTATCTTACACACACATTGGAGGTGGGTTCATTTTATCAATAATCATTAATCAGTTTAGATCAATAAGATTTATTACCTTGCAAACTGTAGGCTAACTGTGCTAACAGTAGGCTAAATGTAATAACAGTAGGCTAACTGTGCTAACAGTAGGCTAAATGTAACAACTGTAGGATAACAGTAGGCTAACTGTGCTAATTGAGGGATAAGTGTTTTTGATGTACTGAGACGTTTGTAATCATTCTCAACAGAATTGCATTTCTCATTCATTACATGAAATTGCAAAGTGGTTTGGAAGTTTGTCTATGTTAGTTTGAGAAGGGAAACTGTTTCAAGAAATTAGCTGAAGCAATGGAGAAAAATGGTAACGTACACCTGACTCCAAAACATGCTCATTAGCAGGAAGAAGTGGTCGGGTAGAAGTCTGGTATTGCCTGCTTAAGCTGCTGTCCCCATGACCCAACCTCAAATACAAACTAATTAACTAATTAATTAATTAATTAATTAATAATGGATGGATGGATGGATGGATGGATGGATGGATGGATGATTATAAACACGCCTTTATTCCCTGTGGGAACCAGGAATGCTGCATGTCTGGGTCGGTGCGGCTCACCTCGCTGCCCGGCCCCAGCATGTGCAGGTTCTCCAGGCAGTGTCGGGTCAGGTTCCTGAGGGTTCCTTCGGCTAGCAGCAAGTTCTCGTGGGGCTCGCAGACCAGTGTGAAGCCCAGACTCTGCACACCCAGCCACAGAGCGCTCATCTCCTCAGGGAAGGGGTCTCCAGCTCGCAGGCGCACCACCCCGCTGTCGGCGTCCTGCAGGGCCAGCCCCTCCTCGCCCGGCACGTTGTCCACCAGCAGCCGAGCCGAGGCCTCCCTGGACAGAGTGACGGCGCTGAGGACCTGCCTGAGACACATTTTCTCATCACTTATAATGAAAGAAACAACTTTTGCCGCCTCAGACATCCTCCCTGCTGGAAAATGTTGAATTGTCTCATCATTATTTGGCATGCTGCAGTAGAACTGTAATAAAAGTTTTTCCCACCGCAGGAAGTAAGCGATGTTCTTTTGATGATCACAAAGTCACAGTGACTGGAAACAAATGAGACGAATGCAGGGAAAAGAGTGACAGCCTCCGCTGCTGTCTTGGTGATTCTTGGCTGGTTTTTCACACCGTGTGGCTCAGAAAACGAGACACAGTGTTTTTATTTTTGCTTTTTTATTATTTAGGGGTTAGAAAACTTTTTAGGAGCTAAAAATAGCAGGATGCTGTTCTCCAGTCCTTATTAACTTCATCAAGGCAGCTCTGTGAGGTGCAGCTGGAATCATTTCCGTCTTAAAAGACATTTCATGTCAGTGCTGACTCTCAGTGGGCCATAAACATGAGAGGAGCCGATATTTTAGCCTGGACTGTCAAAAAGGTGGAGCAGTCCCCGCAGAAAACCAAAGAAAAAACCCAGAAAACTCAAATCAAAGGCAGCAAAGGAAGCCTGCTGATGTCAGTTTGCAGTCAGATAACATGTTCGTGCTATCTGAAAAAAAACCGAAGCATTATAGGGTGGAAGTACGCTGTAGTCCATCAGATCTCACCTTACAAGCAGCACCATCGGGGTGATGATGAGAAACATTTGTGTTTGTTCCTGTACCCCTGAAAATCGAAATTACACTAAATAGTGGATACAGTGCCGGCAAGCCTCTAACTCTGGATGCTCACGGAAAAAAGAGGCAAAGTTGGTGCCATTTTTTCACAAGGAAAAACCATCTATGAGCTTAAAAGGATGCTAGGAATTAAAATACGAGTGTAGCCGAAGCTAGGGACAGAAGCAACAAGCAAAAAAGAAAGAAGTGAACAACCAAATAATGGCTTAAAAGAAGGCAGATCTGATTTTATACACACTCAACGGCCACTTTCTTAGATACATCTAAGTTTTTCCTTCAGTACTGCCTTGATTCTTGGTACATATAATTAAATATTTGTATTAACAAGCAATGTAAGAGGTGTACCTAAGGCAGGATGGCTGATGATGATGTGACCTTTTCTGACTATGCTGCTTGTCATTTAGTCGTGTCTTTCAGCCAAAAAATAGATCTGACGCGTCTTGAGGCTTTTCCAGCAGATCTCCCACAGATGGTCCGGAACAGGGCGGCACATTGGGTGTTAGATCAGCCAGAACCACTGCCAAATGCTGGCAGTGCCAGATCAACTCTGTCTACCTTCCAGGTATTTTCTGACTCATCTCACCTCTGTATGCTTTCTGCAGGAGCGCTTTATTTTATACAATAAATCTACCTCATGGGAGAGATGAACACATCTGTGCACTGCATCCATCATTTGTATATATTCATTCTGTGTGTATTGCTGTTCTATTTATTGTGTTTTTGTGCTTTTTATGTATGTATTCTGTTTATTGAGTTTATTTTGTTTACGCTTTTTCTTATATTTGTTCTTTAAATGCGGTTTCTCTGATCGCTGCTGTGACAAGGAGTTCCCCTTATGGGATTAACAAAGCACCCATCTATATATGTACTCAGTAGGATTTCTCATTTTGAAGACATGAATTTAAAAAGGTGGGTGAAAGGAGTAGAAAAAAAAGAAAACTTCCTCTGATGCAAAGGAAAGGTTTAGATGCTCGCTCAGGGTGGACTCTTTTTGCTTGTTTTGAAGAAGACTTTGAGGGAATGAAACAGTTTGCGTCTGATGTGGAAAATATTTAAATGACATGGCTTAGCAGCTGTTCGAAAAACATCAGGTTGACTTTTTATGCAGGTTATTAAGACATAACTTCAGTTTTGTTCCACTAGTGAATGGAAAGCAGGGTACTTGATTATTCCAGGTTTTATTGTGGTTTATTCCAGGATTTAAGTCTGAATAATCCACACTGCTAAATGACTGTATGTTATTGCATTAAATTAAGGAGGCATCTAAGACCGTTTTTAGCCTGATGAAACCCTGACAGTTTAAAATATTTTTAAACAACACAAGTTTTGTTGTTCAGTTATTTTAATTGATCTAAAATATTGTAAATATTATTTATATATATTTGAAGAACCATTATCACATTTTGAAGCAAACAGAAATAGATTAAATTATTATAAACCTCCAGGATATAAGTTCTTGATTTTAAAGGCTAACGTAGTTTATTTTAATGTATTCTAGTCTTAATAAATTGCATAAAGTACTCTGAATTCAGCATTGACGACATATGGAAATGTTTACACTAGCACAACTTTCCAGTGTCCTCCATTAAACTGTTTGAGGTCTAATATATTACAGTAACAATAAGAAAATTCACGTTTCCAAACATACTCACCTAGCTACTATTAACACCTTCTCCTTCTGCAAAAGTCTCCTTTCCTCCCGGTTCAGCTCCTGGTGCTGCTCAGACAGCGCAGCCTCATCCGGACCGAAAACCCGGGAGTACAGGACCCGACTCTCCCCAGCGGACAGAGTACTGACCGGGTGCACGGTGTGGATCAGGAAACATCGCACCATGTTGATAAAAAGTCACTACAACACCATTTATTTCTCATAAACTCACGAGTTCTTCACTATGTATGTTACTCACTTCCGCGTTAATCAGCTGACCACTCTCGGCTTCCGTTGCATTATATTGTTTTACCAGTAGATGGTGCTCTTTGTCCTGTTTTTTAGAAGAGGAAGAAAAAAACAACGTGGTTCTTGCTTTCTCCATTTAGAAAAACATAACAAAGCTGCTGTTTAGTGTAAACTGTATATAAAATGTCTACAAATGTACAATTTAATCATTCTGTTCACCCAATACCAACACAATGTCATTGATTAAAAACAAGCTATTATTTTCAAGAATTGGCTAAATATGTTTAGTAATTTAGTTAAAATGTATCACTTTATTATTATTATTATTACTATTAATTATTATTATTATTATTACTATTACTATTATTATTATTATTATTATTATTATTATAATAGTTAGTTAGTTAGTTTTTATTAAAATGGCTGAGTTCAGTCAGGAAAAATAGTTAATTGAGAAGATGAAGGGGGTCAAATCAGCAATGAGAGAAGAGGCTGCAGAGGTTGAATGGGATCAGAGTGTCGGGGTCTCAGCGGCAGACAAACAGAGGCAGCTGTTGGTCCAACAGCTGCTGCTGGTCACGCTTTTTCACTCTGAGAGCCCCTGCTCAGTGTCTTTGTCTTTGTGTAAGTGTGTGTGGGGTGGGGGACACACAGCGACCTTCCCCTTAACTCCTTCATCTTTAGCCCTGCACTGAACAGCTGAGACAGAAACACACACGTCATGAGCATGTGAAGGAAGCTTATTTTCATGTTAAAATGTCATTTTATGCATCATGCCTCTGAAATGTAATAGATAAACAAACAGATGCTGAACCTGCTTCCTCAGATTCTCTTATATGAGGAATAATTATCTTAAAATATAACAACAATAATCTAGATGAATGCACATCAGTCATGGGTCATTTTCATCTTCCAATGTTTACTTTTAATCCTTTAAGCAAATTTACTCGATCAAACTTATCGAACATTTCCCAATGCATATTTTTCATTGGGAAATGTTAACAGAGTGGTTTTAGTGTAGTATAGTACTTTTTACTAGCGTAAAGAAGCTGAATATTTCCAATAAGTGGAAAGCTTTGTTTAGACAGGACGAATCAGAACAGACTTACTCTCACTTTTCATATTGGTCATTGGTCATATAATGGCATTATTGGATTGATGCCTCACATTAGATAATGCTTAGGGTTTTCCACAGAATGGGTTGAATTTCCTGGAATCATAAGAAATCGATATTGAAACAACATCTCCTGATATGGATTTGTTTATTTAGAAAGTGAAGACAAAAATGGCCTGCAGGATTTGGAAAACAATGAGTGTGTGCAAAGTCAAGGTTCCTTCCTGGCTTTTTATTTAGCCAGAAGGAAACTTGGGAAACTTGTTGACATTTGTTGGATGGTTTAGCTTTGAGTATGATGTAGTTCAGAAATTTCTGTCCCTAAACTCAGCTTCATATAATTAACTCTGGAGAAAGCTCAATGATTTCTGCAAACTCATCTCAAGGCTATTTTACAGATACATTCGCAATCTGATTCATTATGATACATTTAAAACCAGTTATATCATCCCTGTTATTCCAGTTTATATCTTTCCATATATAAGCTAATTCATTTTTGAAGCTTGAGGGAAACCAACTAATTCAATCTAATTTTCTTTACGATTCAGCCCTCATCCTGAGCATGGAATGGGGAGGGGGGGGCGGTACAGTGGAGAGGAAAACGCTCCGGTGTGCCCATCTGCCTCTACCAATTGGAGGTACAGAGGACAGGAAAGAGGGGTCAAAACTCTAAGCCATGGAAACCTGTTGAGAAAGAGGAAGAGAGAAAAATGATAATAATGTCATATATCTATACACAGAAAATAAAGAGCAAAGAGAAAGAAGTAGAGGGAGCTGCTCAGCCCATCCAGCAGCAGTCTGAGCCTATAGCAGTATAATGAAAGGGATGGTTAAAGGTCACCAAGCCAGTCCTAACTATGAGCTTCATCAAAAAGAAAAGTTTTAAACCCAACCTGGGAGTCTGAACCCGTGACAGAGGGGCCTTTTAGAAATGTCTTTAATATACTTTCATATTAAACTAAACTATTATACTAACACATAGATTCATGCACAAATAGACAAATCAGAGGGAAACATGGGGTTCAGTGTCTTGCCCATTGTGCAATAAGGACATTTTGTTACACTGGGGAAGGTAGGAATCATTTCACCACCCCAAAGTTGGGACAGTAGGGAATTTACAATCGTGGAAGGAATTAGTTTTATGATTGAATGAATCTTAAGAAAGTTCAGTGTGTATATTATCTCCAGACCCTCAGCTGGCAGTGGATCAAGTTAAACAGAGACAGTGCAAAGTTCTCTGAGTTTAGACATGCCTGGCATTGACCATCACACGGTCGGAGTCTGAGTTGTGATCACACTGATTTATCTATTTTTTCTTGAAGATGCAGACACTGAACCATAAAGGCTAAAATAGACATCAGCAGCAAGGCCAAAAGCCAGACTCTTTGATGGTGTAGCTAGGCATCAACGCTCCTTACACTCCTGTACTATCTGCAATAATGCAGAAAAGCACATCAAGACTTTAGATTTTACAGTAACATATGTTGCAACAAGATAACACAACGCTACTTTCTGCATATATTACAAAGTCGTGGCTGCAGGAGAAGAGGGTCTGGATGCAAGTCTTGACCTGTATGTCTGGATATGTGATAACAACAATCTCATATACCATTTGCACAATGTTTGAAAGAAGAAGGGGACCAAATAACCCCTGAAACACCTCTTGGCTTGATATTCTCTAAGCAGGAATGTCTTTATAGCTGTGAGAAGGAATGGTAACATTACAAAATGGTAAAACGTTTACTATTAGGACTATGTTTCTGGAATCTGCTGCACTGGTTAAAAATATGAATGCTTAAACAAATTGTTAGCCCTGTGATAAACTGAAGACCTGTCCAGGGTGTAGCCTGCTAATTCCTGGGGTAGCTCCCCAGCAACTTGAACGGAAATTACCAGTATGGAAAATGGATGAATGTTTCATATCTGCCTACAAACACTCCGATATTTACACACTGGATCAGTAAATAACTCCTTTTAACCACATTCAGCTGATCAATTGTTTAACTACACACATTAATATAATGAAGAATCAAACAAGGAATCAATTTGCTGAGTAATCTTATATGGGAAATTCTTTTTCAAACGAAATCAAGGAATTGTTATTTTTATTACCTAAACTTAAAGCTGCAGTGTGTAACAAGTAAAGTTTTAATATATCATTAAAACTGCTGCCTTTGATGCTGTAGATCACAGTATCCTGCAAGCTGGAAAACTAGGTGGGACTTTCTGGAGTGGTCCTTAAATGGTTCAGGTCTTAGTTAGAAGGGTTACTTTGTTACAATTGGCAGCTATGAATCTGAGCGAGTGGCCATGACTTGTGGAGTCCACCCGGGGTCAGTCCTTGGACCCCTTCTGTTCAACTTGTTCAGAACGTTAACATTAATTATCATAGTTATGCAGACGATACCCAACTTTATGTGTCCTCATCACTGGACGACTGCAGCCCGATAGACAGGCCCGTAACTACCATTGAGGACAACGAGGTCATGTCCTCTGTATTTTTTTTCTCCAAATAATGAAAACCGTTGTGACTTTGACTGATCGGTTGTACTGCCGCTCCTGATGTGCAGTACTTCTGCCACACCGGTAGAAGGCGCTAGCGAGTCACAGACATACT
>JAVQJG010088023.1:0-19531 GCA_036024015.1 Craterocephalus amniculus | reverse complement strand
AACCGTCTCCACTGATTGTTCTCCCGGCAGCCTTTCTATTGTTGGAACAAAGATGATAACAAGGCATACACAACAAATCAGCGAGTTGAGCTTATCCGTGAGTGGGCCAGCCCCCCCCACCCCTCCTTAGGGCCAGGGAGTCTGGTTGTAGAAAGCAAGGCCATTCCTCATGACCTTCATGTAACTACAGTTAATATGCAGACAGTTAAAATATAAAAATGTGCTTAAATAGACAGACAGGAAAATTATCATAATAGAGCAACATTGGTTTATTCTAACACTAACATTTTTATTGAGAGTGAAGTAAGTAAATGAATGAATAAATAACATATGGGTGGACAAGTAGAAAAGTAAAGGCATAAATGTGCAGGAGAGGAGGTGCTTCAGCAATTTGACACATGAACAATGGCCATGTTTACATGAGACTTTTAATTCCTCTTTAATTTCGGGATTAAAGTTAATTCCACTTTAAACAGTTGAAGAATGATCATGTAAACACTTCATTCCTGATGCAATTGTTAATTCCGAATCAAACTTACCGTACCGTCCTCTTCCGCTTATCCGGGGTCAAGTCACGGGCAGCAGCCTAAGCAGGGAAGCCCAGACTTCTCCTCTCCCCATCACTGCAGACGCTGCACCAATCCGCCTCTGTGCTGATCCCCATCCCAGCCGCTTCACACTTGGTTGCGAATCACTCTAGCGAGAGCTGGAGATCACAGCCCGAAGAAGCCAACAGAACCACGTCATCTGCAAAAAGCAGAGACCCAATCCTGAGGCCGCCGAGCCGGATCCCCTCAACACCTCGGCTGCGCTTAGAAATTCTGTCCATAAAAGTTACAAAATCGGCGACAAAGGGCAGCCTTGGCAGAGTCCATGCTGCTGCCAACTACAGGGGGAGGAGTTTGTTCCCCCTGTAGTTGGAGCACACCCTCCGGTCCCCCTTTTTGAAAAGAGGGACCACCACCCCGGTCTGCCACTCCAGAGGCAGTCCCCGATGTCCACGCAATACCGATTTAAACTTATTTCAGAGTAAAGTAGCTGGTTTATTCTATTTTAAATTCCGATCCAGCAGCAAATTAAGTTCTGCACAATGATTCAATAATTTGAGTCAGGTGTGTTGGAGCAGGCATACATGGAAAACCTGCAGGATTGTGGCCCTTGAGGACCGGAGCTGGAGACCCCTGTTCTATCCCCTGTTCTGTTTAAGTTAATTCCGGTTGCTCTGTGCATGTTCATTTCCTCGTCCTGTCACCATGGCAACAATAAACAGTGCTTCCTGTCTGCGGCAAACGGGCTCAACCCGAGTTTGTTCACGTGAAAATGACATAGTTTGCTATCGACTAGCTGCTACTTCATAAATAGAATCCAAATCAAGTGAAAATTGTTCTTAATATGACGTTTGACTCATGTGGTTGACAAAAGAAACAATGGGGAAAAGGAAAGTTTTTAATTTGCAGCAGACGTACGTATGTAGGTTACGTCACTTCTGCCATCCAACCAATCGGAACCCTTCCCAATCAATGGTTTTAAAGCGGAATTAGGAAAATGTGTTGTCTATGTAAACCTTAATTTAGAATTAATATTTCCATGTGAACCAGAGGGAGAATATTTTAACTCTGAATGATTTAATTCTGAATTATACATTCTGAATTAAAAACATCATGTAACCATAGACATTGTGGATTAATGGTAAACCGGTATTGATGATCATCATCATGTTATTACATAACTTGTAATCATCATGATCATAATCAGCTTGAAAATGTCTCAAGCTGACCATGAACACAATAACTGCTGTGCTGTATAAGAGAAACAAATCCAAAAAGGTTGAAATCATGCAATTTTTTGACCTTGTGTGAAATGACATTATTTTACAGCATGAAATGAAGCAGCTGTTACATGTTTACTATTTGTGGGACAGCAATGACAAGACAGTTCATGTTTGTAGAAATGCAAGTTTGCAGAGATGGTTGACCACACTTGTTAAATTATTCTACATATAAGGAAGTTATCAAGCTTTGAATCATTAACTCTCAGTGCTGCGGTTTGTACTGGGATGAGGATCGGCTTGTCCAAATCTGAGACCATGGTCTCTGCAGGAAATGTCACAGATTCAGATGGAGTTTCTGCCCCAAGTGGAGGAGTTCAAGTATCTTGATCAGAAGTGTTCTGTAGTGATGGAGCTTTGTTTTGTCTGTCATAGTAAAAAAGGGGTTTAGCTGAAAGGTAAAGGTCTTAAATTACCCGTCTGTGTGCATTCCAATCTTCACCTGGAAGAAGCACAGCCATCAGAGTAGAACCACTGCTCTTATGCATCGAGAGGAGCCAGATGAGGTGGCTCATGCCTCCTGGGCGCCTCCTTAATGAGGTGTTCCAGGCACATCCTAAAGGGAAGAGGCCCCAAAGACCCAGGACACACTGGGGGGGATTAGTGTTTTTGGCTTCCAGATGAGCGGGAAGGAGTGTGTGGGGGAAAGGGAAGTCTGGGCTTAAGCTGCTGTCCTCAGGACCAAACCTTAGATAAACGGCAGAAGATGGATGGAGAAATTCTTATCTAGGAAAATGGCTTAAACATGGATTTCAACATGTGTTTACAGATGATTTAGCTACTGAACTCCAGATCAAGCAGCTGGGAAAATATTCAGGTTATAAAACCTAATTCATATAAGAAACAAAGGAAAAAACAAAGCTGGCTAAAGACTGCAGTCCTTCTGGGTGTATGCTCACCTGAAAAAGTTTATTATCATTAAAAAAAGAAAAAGATAAAGTACAATATTATATATTACTATTAAAAGAAATATTTTTAATATATGAAACGCGCAGAAGCTGATCCATTATATTCCACGTGGGTATTTTTGTAGCTTACAGGTATACAGGTAGCTTCCTACCTGTTTGATATATTTCTACAAGTAGAATTTGTAAGCCATCTGAAGATGTAAACACAGCTATGCACCCTGATGATTATCAGTGTGGAGGTAGTTCCTAGAGAATAAAATGAACAGTTTCACACAGCTCTGCTAAAACTTCATGCTATATGTGTGTGTTGTCTTAATGAGAGTTCCCGTGTTTGCAGCTTGAGTAGATATGCCACGGTATTTATTTAACCTTATCAGCGGTTGTCATCAACTCAGGTCAGTGTGGGCTTGATTTCAGAGTGGAAACTCCATTTATTACCTTCATGTGAAGTTAACTTCCCCTCCCAGAAATGAGCCTCATACTATGAAAACATCCATTCATATACAGTGTTATTTGAGCAGATTTCAAACCAGCCCTGGTTATGTAATTGTGACTTATTGTAAAGTCAGTGTATAGAGTTTGTTTTTGTTTTACCACAGAGCTCAAAAGTACAGCCCTGCATAATAATGAAAACAGGATGGAAAAAATACTAATTTGTTCATTTAAAAACTGTATAATTGTGAGGGAATTGTTTAACTTTATTTTAACTTTATTTTTAATTGATGTGCAAAAAGAATATAAAACCCATTAGAATAGTTGGGACACAATGAAATGGAACAAAAACTAGTGTCCATAATTTATTAACTTTTTAACCCTTTATTTAACACATATTAGTACAAATAAACAGTGTCTTGGATGATACTAAGATCAGTATATTAATTGGAAAGGGTGCCAAGATTGGGTATAAATATACAGATGTCTTATGGCTTATTACTTCCCAAAGTCTATTAGTGACATATTGGTTAAAAAATACGATATTTCAATTTCTGCAATGCATAAAGATGTAAACAAGATCCAGGGAGTCCATAGAAATGGTGTTGGCCGGGCATCGCTGTTCGATGTACACAACTTTTGAGCCCTAAGGCAGGAAATTATTAAAGATCATCAAAGTTTAGCATTGTATGCTGCAAGGAGGAAGTTATTTATCAACTCTACAAAATGTAGCCAAGTTGTCCTGGTTTGAGCTTGTCCACAACACATAAAAAGGCAGGGCACATTTTGATGAGCCAAAAATAAGAAGGACCATCCAAACTGTCTAAAACAAAAGGTGCAAACACCAGCGTATGTGATTGTATCCGGGGAACATCAGTCACAGTGGGAAGGGATACCTAAAAGGTAACTTTAATGATGTGTGTAAATTGTATGATACATATGTGAGGAGGATAAATAGACAATAACCGTACTATTGAGCAGCTGAACTATTGTAAACTGTGTTGTGCAAAAAAAAAAAAAACTCCTTAGTTCCCAAATTATTAAAAAGTGGAAGTATAAGGAAGGTTGATGTAATACTGTGGTAAACATGTCTTTTTCATAGCAGAAAATTTTGGAATTAGCAAAACCAAAATAAAACATATGAACATATACTTAAAAAATTTTTTAAATTGTGATAAAATATATTGATAAATGTATTTGAACAAGAATAAGATTAAAGTAATTTTGTTCAAAATAATAGATTACTTATATTGAAAATTAACATGAATTATTACAATTTCTTATACTGAAAATGATCAAATAAAACACATTATGTCGTGAATATAATAAAAGGTAGTCCTCAAGAACCTTACCAATGAAATATTCAACATCATCTTAACATTAACAGCATCATTGTGGTATCTGATATTCCGTCATAATCATGTGACACGGAAGACACAAAAGGAAAACCCTGAGTTTCACATGTAACTGTATTATCTGAAACATACAAGTGACATGTTTTGTATCGGCACTGTTATGTTGTGTATTCTAAAAATGGTCAATATTTTGACTGGTAGATAATGAAGAACCGAGATGCCCATCCTTAATTACAGGGTTAATCAGCTGCTCGCTCCTAGGGAGTAATTAGTGATGTCAGTTAATATAACGTCATGATTTTGGGAGGAAGCTGGAGTGTCTGGAGAAACCCATATATGCACTGGAGGGAACATGGAAACTCCGCAGATGGGCCCCAACCAAGTATTAAAACTGGAACCTTTGTGCTTTGAGGTGACACTGCTAACCACACCACTGAAAACTGGAGCAATACAGGGGAAACAAGTCAAATGAATTGACTCATTCCTCCAGTTTTTATTACCCTCGGTGAAATCATCTTCGCTGTTTTTCTTCACTCACTTTTTTTTGTCATTGCTCATGTACATTTGCCGTCCTCCTGAACTCACAACTGCAAGACACAAGCTAACGTTTGAGTTGACAGCTTTTTCGTCCACCAGTTCCTTTACCACCATATAAGTTTTTTTTGTGCAGTTACTGTAACATATGTTTCTGCTTTTTCAGCAGTTAATTATGACTTGACTGCTGAAACAGCATCTGCTAATGTTTAAGATTCAGTTTAAATATCTAAAGGACAGATAAGATAAGTATTGTTACATATGCAATACATGTTAATAGGCTGCATTATTTTACCATATGTACAAGAATGTATTTAACTGCATTTAGAGGACAAACGAAAAACCAAATAAGGAAGTAGAAAAAACAGTCACGGGACTTGAGGCTGTCTGGCTGAAAATGTCTGTTAGGAGGTTTTACATGATTCCATCATGTCAGATTTTTTTACCCTAACATTAAAAGTGAGTAAAAAAAATGTTCTGCTTCATATTTGCAGATGAAAGTTGGATGTTTAAAGGCACTTATAAACAAAACTGACAAATCACAGTTTGAAACATCTGGAGCATCAAGAAACATCTGTCCCCCCTGTGTTTTCATCATGTTACGCATTTCCAATATTATTAGGTGCAAATCTTAAAAATTTAGTAAGTTGAATTTGGATTTTGTCTTAGAGTAGGAACATTTTATTCTGATTGGCCAACAAGCCAAGGGTCATGGTTAACAACCATCACCATCAGTTTGGATTGAAATAGACAAAATCGGATTTATTTTCTGCTTTTTTGTTCATTTGATTTTCCCTTAATGTGGAATATTGCCCCTTTTAACAGTGTAGACTACCACCTTTCTGCTGACTTGGATAAAATGTTTCAGAAACGTTTGCTTCCTAAACTGTCTCTCAAATTCATTTCATTTTTATCTATTAAGTGCTTTTCTTGCAGAAGCAACACAAAGTGCTTAAAATGGTAAAAATTATTTTTAGAAATAAGAATATAAAGCCTTTACACAACATGATCTAACAGAGGCTGAAAAAAACCTCATTATCTCTTTCACTCATAGCTTACACACTCACACACTCACTAGTTACTATCTCTTAACTGAATTAAAAAGATAAATAAATTAAAAAAATAATCAATAAACATCAATAATAATGTCAGTCCTGACACTGCAGTGAGGAAACAACATCTTGGGGACAAATTCACACCATTAGCTAGCCTACCCAAAACCACAGAAGTCGCCACCACCAGACCCACCCAGACCATGGCATGCCAGAGTCTGCACCACAGCCATTTGGTGCAGCGCAGAACATCCATCCCCTCCTAGGCAGGGCCGATCACTGAGGCACAGACCCTATAAATAAGATTTAAAAATAAACTAAAAACATAAAGGAGTTCATAATAAATGATTTAATAAATAATATATAAAATTAATAAATAAGTAGATAAGTAAATTAATTAATTAATTAAAAAAGATAAATTAACTTAATAAAAGAAAGAAAATTCAGATAAAGGCTAAAAATTAGGCGAGGCAACCCTTTTCATGCTGCTGGTTTGAGATGTCAGTTTAGTGGATAAGATCTCCTTCAAACATACTGTAAGGCTGTGTGAGTTCAAAAGGTCACATTGGAGGCATATGTTTACAAATGCTGTTCTGGGCACTTTAGGGGCAAAAGTCAAGCCTTGGTAGTCACACATTCACAGCGACTAATTTTAAATTCCAGCACCAAGAGCAGCAGCAATTATAAAAACAACAACATCCTCCAGACTCGTGGACAGTCGTTGCACTGATTCAAATCTCCTACACGGTCGCCTGGTGTGTGTTTTCCCTCACACACAGCGAGCGCTAACTGGAGCTGAGTGGGATTTTCCGGACAAAAATCCTCACTGTTCACTGTTCTCATGGTTGATTTATGAGGTTGTTGCATGATTCAAAAACATGCGGCATGATCACATCAGTGTTGGTGTCATCCCACTCAACTGGCTAAGCAGGATGCAGGCCGAGCATGCCTTGGCAAGCTGCCCCGGAGAAAAATTGTAAGAATTGTATCTTCATTGTTTACTGTATAATTCCTTATCTCAAGGGTGGGGTCTTCAAGTTTGTTTTTACTATTTTTCCCCTTTCTGTTTATGGAGTATGAATATATGATTATCAAAAATTAAAGAGAGCAAAATCCCGCTTCAAGCTTAAAATTCACTGAAATGCAAATAAAGGCTGAGGAGATTCCTGAGGGTAAGTGACATGAAAGTGTTTATTTATCAAAGTTAAAAGACAATGAAAAAGCCTTTTGTGTACAGGGAAATTTTATGGCAAGAAAAGTTCATACAAGGAAACATTTATGCCCCATAAGCCTCGGCGTTAACTGTGAAAGTTTGAAAACACTTGCAGCTTGGAGACGATCAACATACACTCATCCTGCAAGTTAAACCTAATGGGATCTGTGTGTAAAACATACATAGGTGAACAAAATATACAACATGAATAAAGTTAATTGCTAAACATACAATTGCTTTCAAGAAGTATTGCATCTTTTTTTGACAACTAATATGTCTGCTATAGAGAAAAATGTCCTCACAAGCATAAGTAACACATACAGAAGGGAGTAATGGTGACCAAAGTGGTGCTCATTTTCAGCTGGGGATAGTTCTGTAGCAGTTCTTGTAGTGCTTGAAAATTACAGGAAAATAAATTGTAATACTGTGTAAAAGACAGACTATGTGCTGCTGAAAGCGATTAAAACAGAGGAGATGATATTGTATCAATATTACCAGAGGACTTGATTCACTAGTGATACAGTCAAGGTCAAATGTTTTCATACTCTTGTAAAGAATATAATGTCATGGCTCTCTTGAGTTTACAGTTATCTCTACAACTCTGATTTTTCTCTGGTAGAGTGATTGGAACACCTACTTCTTTGCCACAAAAAACATTCATGAAGTCTGGTTCTTTTATGACTTTATTATGGGTCACTTGAAAATGTGACCAAATCACCTGGATCAAAAATATACATACAGCAATGCTAATTTTTGGTTACATGTCCCTTGACCCTCTTCACTTCAATAAGGCGCTTTTCGTAGTCATCTGCAAGCTTCTGGTAAGCTTCTGGTTGAATCTTTGACCACCCTAATTGACAGAATTGGTGCAGTTAAGTTAAAGTTGTTGGCTTTCTGACATGGACTTGTTTCTTCAGCATTGTCCACATGTCCTCAGTGGGGTTGAAATCAGGACTTGGGAAGGCCATTCTAAAACCTTAATTCTAGCCTGATTTAGTCATTCCATTAGCACTTTTGATGCGTGTTTGGAGTCATTGTCCTGTTGGAAAACCAAACTGCACCCAAGACCCAACCTTTGGGCTGATGATTTTAGGTTATTTTGAAGAATTTAAAGGTAAAACTCCTTCATTATCCCATTTACTCTCTGTAAAGCACAAGTTCCATTGGCAGCAAAAGAGCCCCTCAGCATAATACTACCACCACTGTGCTTCACAGTAGACATGGTGTTCCTGGGGTTAAAAGGCCTCACCTTCTCTCCTCCAAACATATTGCTGGACTTTGTGGTCAAACAACTAGATTTTTGTTTCGCCTGACCACAGAACTTTCCTCTAGAAGGTCTTATCTTTGTCCATGTGATCAGCAGCAAACTTCAGTCGAGTGTGAACGTGCTGCTTTTGGAGCAAGGGCTTCCTTCTTGCACGGCAGGCTTAACTGTGGACACTGACACCAGTGTTCCTTGAGCTTATAATTCTGGGCAGATTCACTGTTTGGTGGTTCTGGGTTGACTCTTCAACCGCCTGACCAATTACCTCTCAGCAGCAGGTGATTGCTTGCATTTTCTTCCTGATCGTGGCAGTGACCAAATAAGGCCATGGACTTTAAACTTACAAACAAATGTTTGAAAGGTTGAGTTTGGGATCTGCAGCTGCTTTGCAATGGCTCAAAGTGACTTCCCTGACTTTTTCAAGTCAATGATTCGCTTTTTTAGTCAAATGTCAAATGTTGAGACATTTCACTTTCCCGTTGTAGCGTTTGTATCCAATGGGCCCTATTTAAATGGCCTTAAAGAAGTCACTAGTTGAAGTCACTCATAATCACTCACAAGAAGGTAAGAGGCCATGCTGTGATCCTCATTTAATTGTCACAGCTCTCTAAGTCACCAATCTTGCTAATTCATGTTGCTATGTGTATATTTTTGACCCAGCAGATTTGGTCACATTTTCAGTTGAAAATGAATAAAGTCATAAAAGAACTAAACTTCATGAATGTTTTCTGTGACAAAGAAGTAGGTGTTCCAATCACTATCAGAGAAAAATCAGAATTGTAGACATAAATAGAAACTCAAGGGAGCCATGACATGTTCTTTACAAGTGTATGTAAACTTTTGACCTCAACAGTAAGGAAACAGTTTATGTTCATACAAGATACAAGTCTTACAGACATATAAAGACATAGAGTGTTTGTTATCATTTATCTTCACTTTGGACATGGTAATATCAGACATTAAGTGCAAACATTCTGACATTATTCAGGAGTTTCTATTTTCATTTGTATTTTACTAGTTTTTCTTTGTCAAACAGTTAATTGTGCAGCAAAGGTTCTGGCAGCATTTGACCCCTGGGACAGACTCTGTGTTTATACATGTATAAGTTATACGCTGGCATATGTACTTTTGATGCAGACCTCATTTACGTTACTCTTTAGTTAACACATTTTTATTGCTTTTTTGTGACACACAAAAAGGAGAAATCTTCTGCATTGCACTCACTTGAGTATAATGGGGAAGATTTTAACTCAATTAGAGAAATTCCACTCATAGAAATGTCTTTAAAAAGTCATAAGACAGTTTCTCCCCCCCCACATTACAATCTTTTGGAATCAAAGGGTGAATTGTTACAGCTTTTTTGGAGATTTGTTTTTTTTCTTTGACCCGCTAACCCCATGTGAACCCCCACCCTTAACCAGGAGTCCAAGTCAAGAAGAACAAAATAAACAGCAAACATGCATCATGACCACAACTGAGAGCTTTGTTTGAGGTTAACAGTTAACCCTGCAAGATCTACACTTAAACCACAAACACAAACAGTCACATCCAATCAATACAATCAACCACACACAAGAATTTACAAGTCGCTCTAGCAGGTACAATTATGATGGAACACAAAATACTTCTGCACAGAATATTACCATGATCTTACAAGATGATTGTGCCGTTAGTCCATAGATGTTTCAGTTATAGTGCACAGTGAGAAGTCTTTAGTTAGTTTCCTGGTCCAATTTTAGGTAAGTTTAAAGCTAAAAAACAATATAAATAAATTAAATAAAGTACATACATAAATAACGTAAATAAAGTGTAATATTTTTTGTAAGACCAAGACAAACACCAAGAGTCTAGGTAAAGATTCTAGAAAATAACATAAGATTAGAGACATCATTGTATAGAAAAACATCCTGAAGAGTCATGTTGCCAGAGGGAGCATCTTTCACTCTATGAGCTACAGGGATTTGTTTATGGCTGAATAGCTTTGTTTACAGAAGCTTTTTCAGGGCTCCCACTTCCATTACCAGTGCATTTGTGTTTTATCTTGTTCGTGGTATGTTGGATAGTCATTAAACTAGAATAGCTGGGTTCAATAGTCGCATTTGACAGCAAAAATGGCCAAAACAGTGTTACTATTAATAAATTTGATTTTCAAGCATGTTTTGCTTCCTCTGCCACTATTTTTTTCTGTCATAAGAATTAGATTTCATGCTGTAAATGAGGCAGTTGTTGAACAGCAGTGTCAGCCTCTCGTAGCAGCACGCATGCAGGATGTTGAAAGTGTGAAACAACAAGCTGGCAGAAGAAATACAAGAAAACCGAGGGTACATGTGTTGCACAACAGCATGCAGTCATCCAGATAGCTGGAGACAGCGGTTTTGCTTCAGGTCCCCTCCAGCAGGATGGGAAAGGATTTAATTCATGTGCTCATAGAGGCAGAGAGGTCTTTTTATTTTTTAAAAAAAAACGCTTCTGCTAATCTAGGCTTAATAGTTTGGTGTGAAATAAAAGGAAAGTTGACCAAAGTAAACTTCCTGTAGGTCACATAAACCAGAAGTTGAGCTTATTTTCTTTCTTTCTTTTTGTTCTATTTTAACTTGATGTGAACATGTTGTTTTTCTGTGGCAGAAGTCACACTTTCCATAGCTCTATTTCCGTCTATGGGTTAAAGTGCAGTGCAGACAAAAGAAAGAAACCACTCAGCTGGCTAACTTCCTGTTTTCTCACATGGTGTCTGTCACTTTAGAGCAGAACCCAAAAAACAGAGTACATACTGTTTATAGTTCATATACTTCACTGGTCATACATGGATGACGACAAAAAAAAAATCTACCCCTTGGAGTTTTTAAAGCCGCCAAGAGGGGTTTTATGCAAGAAAAATAAACTGAGTTTTTCTAGGAAAGAAAATTGCCCAATTACAGTAACATTTGGAGCTTAAAAGAAAAAAATAAATTTGTATGTATAATTCCCTAAACCCACATGCCTATCATCTTTCCTCTGGGAATGGTGTACAGGCAGCTAATAGTGGTCCATGCTCCGGCAGACTGCACCTCAGAGAGCTTTTAAAGTTACTCCATTTTCACAAGGCAGGGAAATAAATTGAGTACTATGTGAGAAAAAAAAGCCCCAGTTTCCAAGAAAGTTTAAAAGCGACAGCGTGTCCCTGACATCCCACCAGTACCTGCCCGCCTCAAGTCGCTCGCTTGATAACTCTCTTCTCCAATTCATTACCTTCTATGACATTGCTGATGAAATGAATAAATCACAGTGCAAATGCAAAAGCTTGTGGGTTTAATTTGGGTCATCATGGGTTGAAATAAGGGGATGTGTGTTCAGTTTACACAGTAAAAGTTTTTGAATGACACACACACAAAAACAGCATAATAAAAGAAACCTCATCTCACAGAAATCCATGATATGACCACAATTTTTCTCACACCGCTCTGTTACTTCTGCTTCTCTCCCTATGATTTGTCAGTTTTAAACACTAAATTTAAGAAAAGCAGAAAGAAAAAAAACCTTGGTTAGATGAGGAAAACATTCTGGTTTTTATGGCCTCTTGGTTGAGGTCTACTATGAAGGAAGGCCGTGCAATATCCCTAGTATTTTTTTTCAGAGACAGCTGTGTTAATACCAAGTTAATTTTGAGCAGAAGTTGAAGGTTTTTTGGTCTCTATGGCAGTGCTCACACAGTAGCATTAACACATGTACCACTATGTATTGCTGCATGAAGAATATCAAGCTTGCTCTCAGATAGATCAGGCTGAAAAAATCATTTAGAAACTGGAATTAGAAAATAATTTCCCCCATAATGACCAGAGCTGCTAATTGCTCCACCTACATGACTGACATTAAAGAAATCCTTTGTGAATATGAAAAAGAACACATTATGCTGAATTAATTGAGATGTGGCATAAAGACATACATCATGCTTTTAAATAATTCATAATACAGCTTCCATTTAGCATTGTAAAAAGCTGAGGCAGAATATAATGTCTATCCAGTGGATTGAATATTTAAAGTCAAGATATGGGAGGGAAAAGGTACGTTTGCGAGCAGCAACTGAAGTGAAAGAGGTTTAAGGGAACAGTTTTAAACAAGGGTCAAAGGACAGATCAAATACAGTGGATATTTTTAGAAGGATGTTTTTTTATTATGAAACACAGCAGAGACATTTTTTCTTTCAGGTGTTTTGAAAATGCAATACATGCATACATACATATACACACAAACACACACACACACACACACACACACATTTATATATATCTATATATATATATATATATATATATATATATATATATATATATATATATATAATTTAAGAAATTACACGCACCAATACAGCCTTACCAATTAAACTGCTTGCCATTGCAATGATTTTGTTTCATTATTTTCATGTATGTATATTTAAAAGCAAGAGATCAATTTTTAGATTTATCCAAATTTGGTCAAAGGATTATGTGTGAATTAATAAATGCTGTTTCCAGTCTTGGATTATTTATGTAAACACAGATCACAAACTGTAAAAGAAGATGCTCACTTTAGGAATGTTTGTTTAACTTTTGTATAGCTTGATTTTTCCTGTGAAATCAGTGTGCTGGTTAGAAGAGATGTCACTTTAACATTTAGTGTTACAGGAGTTGAACTGACAAAGCCGATTGGATGCTCCTTAATTCATACTGTTTAGTAAACGAAGAGGCAGAAATAATGAAGTAAAACTGCAAAAAACAAAGCCAAAGAGTCATAGTTAAATCTGATAACGGTTATTGTCCCATGACTAAACGATCTGTTTGGACTCTAAATTCTGAATTTCTGAATTTTCTACAGTGAAATTGAATGTTTGAAGGTTTATTGTTAAGTATGGATTTTCATTTTCAGAATTTTGTTTAGAGAAACCTGAACTAAAACTAATGAGATGCAAATAGTGGGATAATTCCTGCCTCCTGGAAACATTTATTTTAATGGAACAAAATTCCAGTCTGCAAAACAAAATCTTCCTACATGAGCTTCAAACTTATATCAAGGTAGTTTGCTACTGGCTGAAGGATCATAACATCTACGGCTGTAAAGCTAACTGTGCCTTACTGTGCTGTTTTAAACATTATTTCTTCAAACCTGGGCAGGTCCATGTTTGTCGTTGCTTGTGCTGTCTTGTTTATTTACAATTCGATGTTGTGTTTTATTTTCTGTAAAGAAAATTGAGAATACTATGTAGTTCCAAACCACAGATTTGATCCATCTTTCTACCACATGACAAAAAAGTAAATGTGTGTACTGTAGCACTAAATTTAACCTGAAGATTAATAACAGACATATACAAACACATTTAAGGTCAGTTATGTTTATTTTGGGATCTTTGTACTGCAGTCCAGTTGCATCCTTCCAGTAGCAGATATACAACATGTGCTTTCTCATTAGGGAAACTGTTATTGTTTTTCAGATTGTGTCAGTTCGTCCACTACCTCTGCAACCGCCACTTCAGATTAAGGAAAAGAACATCACGGGTACAGAAAACAGACTTGTGTTTTTGTAACTCTATTATAAAGATATCACCTATCACACTAGCTAAATAAAGTATATCCTGATAAACCATGGATGAATGACTCTTGTTTCTCACTCTGTGGCTTGACTGATGAAGGAAAAATTTGAATTAAGTTTAGGTGATGTGTGTTTATGTTTTCTATCTCAGTCTAGAAATACTCCAGATACTTCAACAGACTTACACTACGGTGGTCATACAACATGCAGGATCCTTTTACCACCACAGACCTCGCCTCAGAACCTTAACACATGCATTATCGCAGTTTCATCATAGCTGTCCATCAGACTGCTAAGAATGCAAATATTCCCCCTTATCTTCGTGGAAATATAGAGCTTTGGGTTAAATGCCCTCAATGGTTCAAGTTTTAAAAACTAGGAAATAGGAGGAAAGTTTAAAAATTTTGCAACAGTAATTGTTGACACAGCTAAACGAGGCCACCAGCACAGAAGCTACATGATGGAGTGAAGTTGCATCCCTTAGCAAGTCAGAATAAGAACACCTTTCGGATGAGCAGCTGCCATTGCACATGTCAGCAGTTCTGACTCCTAAAGGGGAAGTTAAGCTTTACTTGTGTGACAGTGATGATCCTGTCTCTAAGTCTCTGATTGATTCTGTGCCCTGGCTATTCGGCCACAGGGACATCCCTATGGCTGGTGAACATCACTCTCACCTGGGAGGCTATAGGGTTTCACACCCTGCCCCCCTTTCTCTTGCCACATTTGCATCCAAACCCATTAATTAACCTTCTACTAATTGAGAGAAATCTTCTTATTAATTCTGCCCGGCAGTTCTTTCCAACCCACACCTCAAAACAGACCACTCCTCCACCTCTGCTCCACGGCGCCTCATCAGTATTCAGCGCTTTGGCAATGCCATGTGTGCCGATGATGGCAGGAGACCCTCAGGCGGAGTTTCAGGCTAGATTTTAATGGGGCAGAATGGGTCACCAGGCAAAGAGTGCACAACACGTCTCTGCAGTGATTCCTCTGATCGGCCAGGGAGGGTGCCTGCTGGGGTTTGAATGCAGAAGAAGCTGACCTTCAAAACAGTGTCAAACAGTATTCCCTGCAAAGCTGTGGACTTTCAGGTTGGCTGGCTTTGAGTGCTGGTGGTTGGCAATTGTTGGTCATATTGGCACAGAGGCCAGCCACACTGCAGTGGCAATGTTGTGATAATAGGTTAAATACTGAAGGGACGCAGGTGGCCCAGCGGAGATGTAACCATTCTTTTGATAACACATTGAGTTGGTAATTGCATTACAATACACCTGCTTCCAGTACCTTCGTTCATCTGATTTTGTCTTCTAGATCTGTGTCCTTTGTATTGTTACAGAGCTACAAAATCACGGTCACATCATTTCTCATGTTTTATATATCGTAGGTAGAGATCTCCGGCTACAAAAATCTGGAAAAAATGCAGTAACCCCATGCTTGTGGAGAATTAAGGAAGAAGAAAATATGTGCACAATGTTTTAATCCTTTAACATTTTATTTTTGTATCTATAAAGCATCCACTCAAACACTTACTGATAAATAGTGCATGTTTTTTGTACAGCAAGAGCCACATTTTTGCCGATACCAAAGAAAGTTTGGCAACATTAATTTGTAAAGTTTCTTCTGTTTTATTCAAGATATTAATCCAAAGGTACAATAAAAAGGGAAAATGAGGGCGAAAAGATGTTTACAAAGGTTTTACTTATTCTACAGAAACAAATTGTGACAGTTTTATTGCCATCTACTGTACCATAATGTTTGCTGCCCATATTCATAAAAATGAAGTACACTGTACATTGTAGAGGGAGGATATAAAATATATTCCATTCCCTTTGCTGAACTTTCACATCTGATGCTGAGAAGTGTCACATGTGTGTACCAATGAAACGCAAAAGATACATGAAGACCTAGCAATAAGGAAGGCTCTTTGGGTTTACAGCCAGGCAAGCCTAGAAAGCTCTTGGAGGACAGAAAAACTAACACTGCAACAGATGTCTTCAGCCTCCGCATCCATTGGATTCTTTTCTGTCTTTTTCACCTGTACAAATTATAAAATGTCTAACCTGCTTGTTTAGCTTTAACACTTGTATGCATTATATCAGTTCAGAACTGTGCATTAGAGTAAGTTTAACACCATTTACTAACTGTCATGTCAAATGAGCTAACACTGTTATAAACTCCACAACAATCTTTTTTAATTTTTTTTATTTACAGTTAGAAGTATAACAAACTTCTATTGTTAATAACACTGGATTAGAGTTCATTTTAAAAGAGCTTTACACTTACATTTGATTATGTGTCCAGGATGTTTTCTAACAAGAGTCCAGTTCTTCAAGAAAAGGGGTAGAACAGGGTTTCAATTCTTGAGCTGGAGAATAACTGATGGTTATAGATGTCTGGGTTTGATTCCAACTCACAAAAAGTTTATTCTAAAAGCAGAAACCTGATTCACAGAAGATAGTTACATCATATTTGAAGTCATAAAACATGCAAGCCGTGCCTTAGGGTTTGCCCAGACCCAGAGAACAGGAAAGTACTGAAGTGATTACAAATAGACTACACCTTATTTAGACATGTTTACATTCAAAAACAGCTTGACTCCAGTGCCCAGCACTGTGACCAGTGACCAGTTTGAAATAGGGTGGATGAATGGTTATTGATATGGGCAAGTTTAGAGTTGGTATTAGTGGCAGCCAAAAGGAAATCTAGCTAGCTTTCAAAACCTGGCACTCTATCTTAAATGAAGTTGTCTTTAGTTACACACCCATATACCTATGAGTGCAGAATGGGTGCTTTTGATGACAAAGTGTCAAAAAATCTCCCCCACTAACCCTCATTTTGTCAGATCTATAAGGTCAAAATGGTCCTTACTTTTAATGTAAAGTGAAACACTTGGCTTGTGCAACAAATATGAAACCTATGAAAATTTAAAGAATTCTTTTTCTTTTCTCCAGCATACCCCGTTTCATTGCATCAACAATCATTGAGGGGCTTACATCATATCAGATGTGGGTGCTGCCAGCTGTCTGATATCCAGTGCATGCAAAGTCAGTATCGCCCGCCTCTGGACACAGTATATGTAGGCCTGCTGAAGCAATAACAGAGGAGGATCTAACCTGAAAGCGAGCCGAACTCAAAGCATCAGTTTAAAACCCTCTTATCGCGCTGCATACAGCCACTGTGCGTACCAAACCAATAAACGGTGGCCCGGAGGCATTCTGACCCAAACTGGACCTCAAACCAAAATGGCCAAAAGCTACAAGCTGCTCTGGTGTCTCAACAAGACACACATTAACCTTTCCTCCGTTATTTTTCTGTACAGATCTCCCACTTTGAAGTACTTCCATTTAACCTTCATTTAACTTTTGTGTCATGCTTTCCCCAGCGCCCCATTTTGACAGCGGAAGCCTTTAGAAGTCAGAAAAGGCCTGCGGGCTATAAATGGCATATCAGCACATCTGTCTGCTCCAGCACCAGGCTGTGGAGTGAAGAACTGGCTGTTCGTTCCTTTGCGAGTGTTTTGCCATTAACTCGTTGGTTTTACTGTACTATGTGTCAAAATCTCACTTTAAAAATGTATAATTCCTGATCTATAATCCTGACAGCGGCAGGAGGTCTGATTTTCAGACAGCTGTTTAAAGCCATGGTAACAAGAGCTTGTGTGTGTCTGCTTTTGGCAAAGGTATCAATCACAGAAATCATCTTTAACAAGCTCATCTTTACTCTGTTTTGGTCCCCCCTAACTTCTTAAGGTAATATATTTATCAATTATTTGGCTCGTTAGTGTTGATCAGGAGAAGGCCGCTGGTTCGAGTCCCAAGTCGGTCGGAGCCAGATTCCCCCTCGGTTTGAAACTGTGGCCTTCCTGTGTGGAGTTTGCATGTTCTCCCCGTGTATGCGTGGGTTCTCACCGGTTACTCCGGCTTCCTCCCACTGTCCAAAGACATGCATGTTAGGTTAACTGGGCACTCTAAATCACTCCCCAGGAGTGAGTGTTTGTGAATGGTTGTCTGTCTCTGCGTGTTGGCCCTGCGACAGACTGGCGACCTGTCCAGGGTGTACCCCGCCTCTCGCCCGTTGATTGCTGGGATAGGCTCCGGCACACCCGCGACCCAATTGGATTAAGCGGTTCAGAAAATGGATGGATGGGGTGTTGATCAGCTGGTAGCTGTTTGGTGCTGCAGTCTGCATTTGACCACAAATTCAATTTTCAATTAAATTCAAATGAATGTAATCATATTTATTCATCCCTAAATGGAAATATTATTTCTGATATGTAAAGCATTAAGAGAAAAAAAATTCATGATAAACTGTTGGAGAGTTAAGCAAATGCTTTCTCTGGGATATTGTACAACATATGTTTAATGACGTCACATTGAACAAGTGCAGAAGCATTGGGTAGTATGGTCTATGGCAAAGGAAAAATCTAAGAGACCACTGAAAAATGAACAGTTTCTCTAATTTTGCGATTTGTAGGTATTTGTTTAAGTAAAACTAACATGTTTGTTTTATATAAACTACTGAGAACATGAGTCCCAAATTCCAAACACAAATATGGTCATTTAGAGCATAAATTCAAAAAATTAAAAATGGTCAAAATACCAAAAAAGCCCTGTATTTAGGAGTCTGTTAAACATTTCTCTCTGAGAACTTCCCCCGTGCCAATGGGCTTTATGCACAACTCAACTACTTCCTGAACTTTAGCTAGCTACTGTGTGTTCTGTCTTTCATTATTGGACGACCTGATTAATCCAGGTGTGTCTGACCTCGGCAATGGCCAGACACACCTGGATTAATCAGTTTGTCCAGTAATGAAAGACAGGACACAAAGCAGCAGGCTTAATTCAGGAAGTAATGGATTGGTGCATAAAGCCCATAGTCCTCACAGCAAACTGTCAGGACACTCAATCTCTGTTCACCATGTGTGGAGGGGACCCATTTCTGGACGGATTGTGGTTGACAGATGGACCTACAGGCTGAATGTGTTGAGCAACCTATCTTTGTGTAAGCTCCATGGCTTACCGGCAAATTATCTTGTATCATCAGGGTGATATTCTGTGCCTTTTTGATGGGCTGATATTGCTTTTGTTCTAGCTAATTTCTGTGGATTTTGGTAAGGTAGAAAAAATGTATGTAATTCCCTCATGGTAGCTCCAAATTGCAGAACAGAGACAGAAGACTCAGCCTGACTATGCTAAAGTTGCCCTGTGCTCAGATAGCTATTGGCTCAGCAAAGGTTAGAGCTTCCCAGTGGCAAACAAAAGGAGAAGAGGAAGACTGCTTCAGCATGTCCCCAGCAATAGACTTCAAGAGTCGGTAATTTGTTTTATAAATTGTGGCACAAGTTTTGCTGCTGTTGTTTATAGAGGTAGTAAAGATTGCAAATTGTTGAGAGATTGACCAATCA
>JAVQJG010088022.1:0-46311 GCA_036024015.1 Craterocephalus amniculus | reverse complement strand
TCCCCCCACTCCTGTCTTGGTCACAGCCTCTTTAATATTGAATTATTCATCAAATCCGATTGGATCCCATTGATGGCGGCCATGATGCGATCAAACGGTTTGTGTGTTTACGTGATGTGGCTCTAGGATCGCTAACTCTACCGGACGCACCGCCGCTGATCCCACCCTTCATCTGCCACCTGAGCATTACTTTTTTTTTTTTGTGAGCAGCTTTACTAACTTTGCACCTGTAGATTTTTGAAGTTTTTTAAAAGATTGTTAAATATGACAGGATAATTTTTTTTTTTTTTCATTTTTGAGTAGATTCTTGTGTTGAAATGAACGCCGTGGCTAGTTAGCTTCAGTAACCTGTAAGTTGTCACCACCTTGTCAGTTGTAAAACCTGCAGCCAACCCACAGGGCCGAAGCTTAGCATCTGCTGCTGCTGCTGTAAAAAGCCCCTCAAGTCCCCAGGAAAGGTGAAACAAATCAATAATGGGTGTTTTATATGCATACTAGATTGTGTGCTGATGTGTGTGTGTGTGTGTGCATCCTCATATAATTTGCATCCACCTGAATCTATACCATTCAATATTGGAAGTGCAGTCTGTCTACAGCGGCTTCATGGGAATGATGCTGTTTTCGTCACATTGTGTTGCCTCTTTTCTCCAGTTCTCCCATCACATTTAGTTGGAACTTCACGCTTTCTTCTCCGGTGCTTCAACTAAAGAGATCCCATCTGGGAACATTTGTATAAATTACGTTTGTTTAGTGAAAAATTCCCTGCTTATCTGCAATAGAGATGCCTGGGCGGCAGACATAATGGTGCATATCTGTCCTGTGGCATGATCAGCTTTTCCACAGCGTTGCCCGTGTTGCAGACTTTGTTAAAGGCATAAACAGTCAATGCTCACGGATTTTCCCACACTTCAGAGAAAGACGCGAATATAGGAAGGATGGGTGTGTCGATGTTTGCACACATGTGTTTGTCGTCTCAAACACCTTGCGAGACACTTCACATTGACCCCGCGGTGCCTCTGCATATCCAGGAGGCATTAGAGGGAGCCTGCCTGTGGGCCGGCGTGTCGTGTTGGAGTCGCTCAGAAGAGCTGCGGCGCATCCATTGTCACAGGCGCCATGCTCACTGTACATTTTCAGGTAGAGACAAATCATTTTTAGTGAAGCCGTGTTAAAACACACACACACACACACACACCTTCCCCTCATACTCGTCCTCCTTATGCACACCCGTCACCCTCCCTTCTTTTCATCTCTGCCCCCCCTCTCTGCTCATCTCCCCCGTCACTGGGTGTGTGTGGAAACCCAGCCCACTGTTCAGCAGATGAATAATTTAGCGGTGTGTGTATCATCTGTTTACCGTGCTAATCCATCTGTCAGCAGGCACCTATCGATTCGTGCCTGCCTGGTAATTGTGCATCCGCACCACATGCGCACACACTGATGAGCATATATTTACAAACGCACGCACATTACTAGGCATACACATACACACTCGTGCACCGATATGATGTGCAGGTTAGCTCATATTCACATCCTTGAGTTGTCAGGTGGACACTTCATTTTCACTCAGTGAAACTGAATTTGGGGTCAAGGTTACAAAATCAATCAGTTATTTGATGCAACAGCTTCTTTTAATGATTGTATTATTCTGGGGACACAAGCTACTCTTAAATGTTTACTTGTCTTTGTTTTACTGAGAGAGAAGCTAAATTATTCCTGTTTAACACAAATATCATATATTTGATGCTTTTAGTTGTGTTTACTCAAAGTTTCTGAGATCACAATGTTGGTTTCACGCCACAGACAGACCAAACATCTAAAAGTTGGTCAGCGGCCACAGCTGTTAAGCAAAAGGATGTCTATGTTAGATCAGAAATAAACCTAAAATGTGACAGTGAAAGTGGTAAGTAAACCAAAGAAGAAAGAATAATCCTCCACTCTGTTGTTTCAGTTCTGGATTACTTTTTTCATCTTAACATGCCATTCAACAGAAAATAGGATTGGCTCTAATATTCCTGTCTGATTAAAGTTTTGTTAATCAAAGAATTTTCTATTTTTCTGTTTTCTTTTTAATGATGTGGAAACACAAAGCCTCTACAGCAAATATACAGTATGCACTGGCAGCAGTTTGACCAGAAGTTAACAGGATACTCTTACAGTCTTGTGAAGTTTGTGAAAGTTTCGTATACCAAAATGAATGTCTACATGCAGATACAGTACATTAACAGTGAAAACACAAATAACCACTGTGGTCGGAGATTATTGTGCAATGTGTTTTTGATGCGGTTAATCTTTGTTTTGGTGTGGATGACAGACCACATCGTAGAAAATCACCTTCTTTTTGTGAGACATCCTTCAACATGTGGACAAGGCCTAAATCTAAAAGCAGTTAAACTAACAAACAAATAAAAACAAAACTAACAAATACATAATTAGTTATGCTCATTAAATATTATTTCCTAACATGCAAGTGATGTTAAAAGAAATAGAATCTTAGAAGCAGACGGAGCCACAATTAAAGGAGCCAGAGGGATGCTTCTGCAGATTGTGCTGTAATGAATTCATGGGTGACCATTGATGGTTGTAATTATCAAATGGCTGGTTTTAAAAGCTCATTGATTGATGTCATTAGCTCCATGAGTGATTACTAATTGCAGCTCCAGTATGTTAACCACGCAGGACGGAGACGCACGAACACACACTCGCCACATTTATCAAACGTAAGCACGCATCCGTTCCTCTGCTTGAATCCACACGTCCAATTTGATCGTGTGTAAAGCAAAAACATAACGCATCACCAACAAGGAGGAGAAATGTCCTGATTTTACTGGTTCAGAACCAGTTTTAGTGTGTTATTAATCATTCTCTGTCCCCTCAAGCCTCTGCAGTCACTTAAACCCACATCATGTAATCAATTTCAGATCACCTTGGGTGGTTTAATCAGATTTGTAATTATTTCCTTTGCGTGCCATTTGTGAGTTATTATAAGAGTGTATAGATTATTATGTACTTGTAGTGTTTTGTGTTCTGTTGGAACTCCACTCCGCTCACACCTCTTTACATTCACCGATCTCTTCATCACTTCATATTTGTTTGAAAGCATCTTTTTGCCACACTTAGCTGAAAGTGCAGGTTAATAAAGGCCACCAGAATCACAAATATGCAGACTGACATCCTTTTCCAAATGCTTCACAGTGCGGAAAAATTACATTTTAAGAAAAAATATATGAGAATAATATTAATATTTAAGTAGTGTCAACCCATTTGGTCCAAAGGGACATTTGGGAAATAAAGACAAGTGACTGACAGGATATAACAGAGGCCTGGGGGTATTTTGATGTGGTAGTGCAGTCTCATTTCACAATGTCTAATGCTAGTGTTGCTCCATGGTGCCAAATCTAGCTTTTTCTTTTGAGGGGGAAAAGTAGCGGCACTGCTCAGCTCTGGTAAATTGTTATAATCTTGTACACATCTCATGTGTTTTGCAGCTTCATGCAAAACACAAGCTGGCCGCACAGCGTGTGTTTTGCATGAAGCTGCTGGCTGATAAAAAAATAATTACAAGATTTTCAAGACTACAAAAACAAATACCTGCATTTCCTTGCAGACTGTAACACATTCATATTTAACTCTGACTACAAGTGAAGCAAAACAGATATATTACACAAGTGTAACTTATTTCAAAACCAAGGATTGTGACACCAAAGAACTGCATTCAAGTCCCACCTGACTCGTTTTTATAAATGTATTTTTCTGTTGCAATTTGTTATGAAATGGGGAATTTGCTTTTTTTTTCAGTAAACATGTGGTAACAACTTGACATGACTGTGCCTGAAAGGGGCCCTGTATGCAACAACAGGCTCATTTTTATGTTGTTATCTGAAAGAGTCTTTATTTTTTTTTAAATGACCACATTTATAAATGTGAACAAAGTCACAAGTCACACATTTCCCTGTGAAAATGAGCCGGATGTTGCTGCTGAAGAGATGACTTTCTGCCTTGTGGCTTCTGACTCTACTTGTGTCTCCTGCCAACCAGAGTCCTCTCACTTATTATTCTGTATTTCTCTGAGTTATACTGTAATATGCGTTACCACAGCTGCACCTGACCATCTTATCAGATTCCAACTATTCACACTCATCACTCTGTGATTCATTTTTCTCATCATATGCTTCCAGCATTACTTAGTTTCTGATTAAGATCCTCGTGAGTGTCAGTATTTCTTACTGCTGTCCAAACCTGGCCTCCATCCTCCTTCGCATTCTCTCTGTATCTTACACACACATACATCCCGTATAAATGTACACACACTTTGTGGGTATGCGGCAGGGTTCATTTCGATGTGCAGTGCCTAATATCGCATCCCTGCGCCAAAAATGCTGGGAATTCTGCCCTCTATGTTTACGTATGTGCATGCCTTTTTCTTCATGTCTGAGTGTATCTCCATCTGTATAAATGTGTATATGTGTGTGTGTGCGTGTGTGTGTGTGTGTGTGTGTGTGTGTGTTAGGGGGTGTTAAAAGCAGGCAGGGGCTTAGCAGAGCAAAAGAGAGCAAATCTGTCAGCTCTCCCTGGGCAGACAACCCTTCTGACCCTCATTCAAAGACATATTGATTCTCCTCTACACCCAACAGGGGAGGGCTTGTGTGTGTATGTGTGTGTGAAAAAAGTGCACAAGTGCTTAACACAGCCCCCCCCATTCGCTCTTCATAAGCAAACAGGCTTGTTCCTGCCGTGTTGTTCAATAATAAAAATGTCTTTTTTTCTTTTAGTGTATTTGTGACTAACAGTGGGATGGCAGACGGAGATCATTCCAAGGAGCGCAGATCTTGAAGCGCTTTCTGACCTAGTTTACTTGTCTTTGGGGTTTTCATCTGCCTTGCTCTATTTCCTGTCTCACATACTCCGTTTGGTTTAAGATGTAAGAAAAAAAAGAAAGAAAAAAAGCACGATTGGCTGAAAAACTACAAACAGAGCATGCCGCTCTTATCTCCACGTTGACACCACATTAAATCTCTCTGCACATTTGTTAGCTCGGCCTCCGTTCCCAGGAAAAGGCCTAATGGCCTGTGGGATGTCACCAACGGGCTCCGCAGACAGTTAGGAACCGAGTGTGTACTTTTCACCTAATTGTCAGAGTGGTGCCACGCAAAGATGGGTCACGAGCACAAATGCCGATGGGCATATTTAAATCATAGATCTGATGATGGTGTTTGCGATGTTTATTACTACGTGCTGCTGGAATTATGAGGCTGAGGGTCCAAATGATGCTTTCAGGCTTTTCACTCCTTTGCAACTCTTCAAAACAAGTTCTTTTTTTTCGTTTTTGTTTTTTTGACTAAGAGATGCAAAGAAAGAGTGTTTCGTCACATTTTGTTTCTTGATGGCAAAAACCTGAAACCAGTTTGATTCTGGTTTGGTGATGTGAACAGTCCAAACAATAAAACAATAAGAATTAAAAAACTAAAACCAAACCAAAACTGACTTTGTATCAATGTCAGCGAGGTTTGTTTCACAGACAGCAGCCGTGTGTTTGTGTGTGTAGGTGTGTGTGTCTGTGTGTGTGTGTTTGCACTCACCATTGGGTCACATGTCTTGCGACCCGGCACGGCAGCACGGAGCAGGATCTAATGGCCGGTCGCTGGGGGCAACTGGTCATGGCAGTTTGTGTGTGTGTGTGTCAGAGGGGAGTGTGTTGCAGGAGGATTGTTGTCTGCAGCACGGGAGGGACGTGGTATAATGTCGACAGGCCACATGCTGCCACACACACACACACATGCACAGCCAGTGGTATAAGCTGAAAAGTGATGGCTGCAGTAATGAAAGACAGGTGCACCAGGAGGAAGAGGAAGAGAAAAAGAAAGAGGACAAAAAGAACATGTGAAAGTCAAAGCAGCTGAAGAAGAGTGAAGGATGTTAAATGTGTGTGTGTTAGAGGTCAGAGGACGTTCAGCTAGAAGCTTGACACAAAAACAAGTGTTTGTTTGTTTTTGATACTTTTTTGAGCAGCATACAGTCTGTTGTATGTGACGCTGCCATCATGGGTTAATGAGCTGCAGCTAATCCAAGCTAAATGATGAGCTGAAAATCAATCTGTAACGTCTCTACATTCCCTCATAACTGTGATGCAGTCCAGGAATATCTGTTTTATACTCCAGGAATACATTTATTGATCATTAATTGGGACGCTTGCTCATTTTCTATATGTGGACGAGCAAGTTCTGATTTTAAAACAGCATCAAAATCATCCATTTGAGCTCATTACTGAGTTTGATTTTGATCATAAAAAAACAATAACTGTGCCTTTCTGTATCTGTTTCTGTGTTCTTTTGTCACTGTCTCCTCACACACACACACACACACAGTGACACGCAGGGGGGGCCACAGATGGCATGGTGGTGTCAGGGTGAGAGGGGTTTGTTAGGATCAAAGAGCTCCAGTGTGTGGCCCCTCCACCCTTCACTTGCTTTCTTCTTCTCTTTCTTTTCTCTGTTTGTCATTTTATTCCTCCTCTTCCTCTGCTTTCAATCTCTCTTCCTCTCTTGCCTGAGTCCCCTCCCTCCTTCCATCTCTGTCCCTCTCTCTCGCTCCGTCTCTCTTCATTTTTTCCCCTAATCTGTCCATCAGAAGTGTCCATAAATTATTCATGTCCTCTGTCTGTCCCCAAAGCCTTGTCACCTCTCCTCCTCTCGCCGCTTTCTCAGCTTCCTCTCCTCTGTTGCCTTCTTTCCTTCCTCCTCCTCCTGCTTTGCTCTCATCTTCTCTTCCCTCCACCTCCTTTCCTCCTCTCCGGTCTTGCAGAAAGCTGGACCACACACGATCAAGGATCAAACCCCAAAATAGTGTGAGTTAAATATTTTAAATTACTTCAAAAACCGGTTTTCACACAAAAAAGATAGAAAAGGTTGCCTTTTCAAGAATCCAGTTCAGATAACTGACTTTCCTTTTATTACTATTATTAAAAAATCATTTTGTTGCACTTTTTAAATCCTAAAAATCCTAAATCGAAATAACATGCAGGATACAAAGAAATTCAAATAAAGCACTAAAATACAAAGAGAGCATTAAAGACAGAAAGATGCAATAGAAGGCGTCAGCTTTGCAGATAATCCAACATTTTCTCCCCAAACTATTAAAACACTGATTACTCTGCAGACCACTTACTTCCAATGACTCACACACTAACACACACACACACTGGAAGGTAGTTTTCAGAGAGATAAAGTTTACTGTGGAAAGCTATTAATCATAGGAAATCCAGATGAATACAAAGTTTGGAGTCTAGTGATTAGTGATAAATTGCCCTGTATTTCCCCATAGGTGGTGTGTGTGTGTGTGTGTGTGTGTGTGTGTGAGTCCGCTGATACAACTGTTTAAAGCACTTGGGCTGAACCCTGGGGATATTAGAATGCAGCTTTGCGTGCGCATGCATGTGTGTGCGCACGTGTCACGTATGCTCTCCCTCTCTAAAGATGGGTCTGTCGCGGCCACTCTCATCCACTGTTACCACGACGGTTAATACATTTTAAAAAATGTCCCCTCCACTTTTCCCTTGTGCCGTTCACACTCTCCCAGGCACACACACACACACACACACACACACACATGGCTGCTGCTCGCTATTCAGCGGGGGTTACTGCTACATCAGCAGCACACACAGCTCTGCCTTTAGAGGCTGATCAATGTGGGCTGCCGCTCGCGCTGATGAATCACAGAAGTCAGGAAAGACAGAAAGCCAGGGAAAGAAAGAGTGGTGGAGGAAAGGTTGGAGGGGAAGAGGAAGACGAGAGGAAACAAAGGCGTACAGTTAGAGGGAGACATGGTCGGGTGGGGGACTTGGAAGAGCTCAATAAAAATGAAGAGAAAACCAACCAACCCAGTTCAACATCCAGCAGAAGCCCATCACATGGATCTCTCATTTAGCCAGTCCAGCTTCAAGGACAGACAGATAAATGACACACAGAAGCCAAGAGCTCGAAATTCAACCCGAAATGTTGCTTTTTGACAGACAAGAGGACTTCAAAGCCACAGATATGTTCGGCCTGAATGGATGTCTTTGTTTTACAGAATGGAGACTCGCTGACATCGTGTCAGTTTAAAGAGCTGTCATAAGCGTTCAAAGCCCGTAAAACATGAAGGCCACGTGCCAAGAGGTGGAGTCCAGTCGAGTTCAGCTCAGATACTGACATTTGAGAGGATAGGAATTTGTGATTTTCTTTATTTGCTGATCGAAAAATCATGAATAGAAACTTTTAAAAGAAGTAATTCTGGTGTAAAAAAGTAGGTTTCTTGTATATTTTCCCTCTTTTATGATTTTTCTCCTCTATGAAAACATGATAAAAATTTACCCTCCACTATGTGTGTGACAATACGTGAACCATATTTTTTTACTCCCTCCCCTCTCCTCATCCTGGCTCGGTGATAAATCTATAGTGATCTATGACAGCTTTGTTGCTGCCGGGAGGCCCCTCCTGCCTTGTTTGGCTGTGATTCCAGCCGACAGCTTTAGGAGCGTGTCTTTATTTAAGAGCTGCTGTAATTACACAGGCTTTAGCATATGTAGACGGCCAGATATGATTCAAACCGGCGCGACAGGGAGAGGGGAGCTCAACGGGTGAATGAGAAGAGAGATAAAACACAATGGCGGGAAGAGCGAGAGGGAGAGGGTGAGAGCTGGGGAGGACAGGCAGAGAGGGAGAGATATGGTGAGCGGGGCAGACTGATAGAGCAATTGAGAGACGAGGAGAGGGCATTCGGGAGGGGAGAGAGGAAGAGATATGGTTTGGCAAATAAAAGAGGAGCACGGTGCTGCTGCAAACTGTTCGCCTTATGATACCTCATTAGGGCTTAGGGCTGCAGATAGCGCCTGTTAGAGAGATCTATGGCCTCAGCCATGAGAGAGAGGCAGAAGAGGAGAGAGAGAGAGAGAAGAGGATCAGGGTAGAGGGGGAAAGATACAAGGCAAGAGCAAGGAGAGAATAAAAGGATTAAAGCTGCTGTGGAAAATATTTCTCCTCACTAAAGCATCTGACATTCAGTAGACATGACTATTATAATTAAACAAAGTTGTCCAGTATTGAATAATGGTTTAGTTTCAAGTCAGTAGCTGTGAGATGACTGAGAGTTTTTCACTGTCCTGAAAAAAAAAAGTCTGCATACCATGCTTACAATGAAAGGATTGTATGGGTCAAATTTTTGGAGAGAATTTAAACTTAAAGGTCTCCAATGGGGAGATGATTTATGGATCAAGAGTCAGGACAGGAAAAAAAATCATTTAGGTCTTCTAATGAGAGAAAATTACTGTTAAGGAATTAAAAGGATAAATACTAGACAGGTACTGCTGATCAAATCGATTAATTGATCATTAGTAAGGAAGACTATAAATGATAAAGCAGAGCATCATGTAAGGCCTTTTCTACGCTAATGTGTGTATTTGAACAGTTTTCTCTTCTTCATTCACCACGAAACTCATCCTAAGCTTAATTATTCACCTCCAGATGTCCACAAAGGAATGCCAGACATAATCAGAGGCATGTATTCGACATTATCAGGTAAAAATACTTTCCTTATTTCCCCCAACACTTGTGTTGTCAGTCAACACAAGGTGTTCATTGTCTTACACAACCTCTGCACATTGGCTTCTTAGTCCGGTGTGGTCACGACTTCTCTGAAGGCACAACAGGTGATCTCATTACCACTGTCTCAATCTGTGGGCGAAGCCGTTCACTCAGAGACAGTGGAGGAAAGGCCTCTGTTAAGGCTGCGTTTTATCCGCACGGCGTCTGCGACGGGTTGGTTACGCAACATATTGCAACATGACGCTTTTATCCTATGCTCAAGTATAATCACACATTCCATCTGACGCAGATGCTGACAGACTATAAACCAAGTTTTATTCCCCAACAAAGTTGTCCCACCAACTATAGCCCTGACAGGGTCTCGTCCCGAATATCTAGTTGAGCTGGAATGTATAGCAGTAACCTTTGCAGTTCATGTTCAGGCCTCTATTAGCAAACTGTACATTTTTGAGAAATCATGTACAGGTAAAGTCCTGTGAACATGGCTAGCAAAGAGATTGTGTTGCTGGCATTTTTTAGTTGCCTTGTCAAATAAAATTAGCCCGGTAACCATGCGTTTTGCTTTCAGGGACTAAAATCTGTGCTTGTATGTGGACAACAGGCGTAAAGATACAGTATAAAAGAACATCAATCTATGCCAGAGATACACATGTACGGGGTGACAAGGCCCTAAAGAAGCAACTGTTCTGTTGTCCCTCAATCTGCAAAGAGTTATAAAACCAGTTCTGAACATCTTTGACTCTACCAATAGTGAGAACGATTGTTTTCAGGTTTGAAACATTCAAAATAATGGCCAGTCTTTCCAGAAGTGAATTGAAGTTTCCCTACAATTTCGGCCATAGCCTTAGGCTGTGCATAGAGAAAATACATTAAGACTGTATAAGTGGGGGCTCTTTTGGAAGGTTTCCATTAAAAAAGTGTCTTCCGTCAAAAAAAAGAACATGGCAGCTCTTGTTTTGATTGAAATAAATGGGGAGCTTGAATTTTTTGACACAGTATCAATATTAGCCTGACCACAACCTAATTTGACATTGCAACTGACAAGTAGAATGAAAAGGAGCAGTTGTGCTAAATGAGGAACAAAAGACAGTAACAGAGGCAATAGAGCAGATAAGGAAAGGGACGATGTCCTGTCGACACTATCTAGAAGAGAAAAAGACCAAAGACCATAAAAATAAATGTGTCTTTTCTTCAGCATGTGCAAGAAAGATAACCAATAGTTTATCATTGGACAACAGGAGCACTAACTACAGGCCAGATTTTTACACGATGCGTGAAGCAGTGAGGGAGAAGAAGAGAGAGGAAGAAGGCTGAAGGTGGACCGTTAATCCGCCATCTATTGTCAGTCGCTACAGGAGAGAGCGTGCTGCATGTTTCACCATGGGAGACGGCCATAAATCTACAATGCAACCTTTACACGGCACACTCACAATACCATACAGATGCAGACGTATGTGCTGCATGATACCGGCTGACACAACTGCAGCCACTCAGTGACGAATTGCTTTCATCAGAGAGACGGCACAAATCAACTGCCTGCCCATCACACACATACACAAACACTCACACACACACGATGACAGAAGCATAATAAGTAGACATTTTGCTGAACTTATCCAAAGTAGTAAATCAGAACCTGTTGTTTCTGTGGTGAAAGGCCGGTGCTTATCTGCCAGCTACAGGTGTGTGTGTGTGCGTGTGAGTATGGTCTGATGGTTATCTTTATCTTGTAGCCACAGAGGGACCCTTTGTGGTCTGCTGCTGATTAGCTGTCTGTACACATGGCCAACCATAAATCTAGCCAATCTCTATGCGGACCAATATTAGCACTAATGAGGCATAAGAAAAGGAAGCGCAATGAGTTTGTGTTTGCGTGTGTTAATATGTGTCATTTCCACAAGGATCAGGTCCCTTTACTCTGGAATTTATTTTGCTGATTCACAAGCACTGGTTACCTGCTGCCTTAGTGGGCCTCAGACGGGACTATGTGGACACACACACACACATGCACACACAGGTATGCATTACGCACAGCTGGAGTCCTCACCCTTCCAGGGACCTTGCCTTTCAGTGATTCCGGAAACAACGATGCAGATGGAGTTCCCGGTGTCCAGTCCATCTGCAGACACACAGATCATTCACTCACCTCCCGCTGCCTCTCCAAGGTCTTAACATGCATGTTCTTCATCTTAACCACCATCATTTCCCTAACTGCTGTTTGCGTTGCCCTGGAGGAACCCTTCTACACGCTGATCATAGTCATGATGGGGCTGCATGCAGGATGTCCTGCAGGGGGCTCATGCAAAGTGACAATTGTTCAGACCCCTGCATTTAGACCACCTGTTCTGCGAAGACATGAAAAGAGACTTTCAGACAATGTAATCATTGTTTGCTGTGATCTTTTTCAGTATGAGGTCTGTTGTCATGCCACTAAGAGAAAAGGCTTACACCACCTGTACTGTTCAGAAATATTTCTAATTGACTAAGTTGTCCATAAATCCTATTTATTCTTTTTTTTGTCAAGTGAATTGTGACAAAAAAAGTCAGCTAAGATGAAATCCCAACATGGACATGATATCCCTGTTTAATTCTTGTTAAATAAGAATCATTGCTGATATTGGTAAATCTCAAGTGCTGAGGCACTTATCCAACATGCAGCTAAGGCTAGTCCTTCAATGGTGGCTCAGAAAATAATGAATATAAACGTTACAGCTTTAGGTTATTTTCTAAATGTGCATATAGAAATGTATCACCCTTTAATACTGGGAGAAACAGATTAGAGGCAGGGATCCTCGTAATTGCAATGAAGGTGTTGAACATGTTAAACTGCTGAAAAGTGACCACAGCGCATTCCCACTAATGGGGGTTTAACTGCATGGGTGCATAATGTTTGGTCTTCCTCTCATTGTTCTTCCAAATGGGGCCTATTGACTGCTTGTGCAATCACAGTCCATCACTATGAATGTACAGTAGATTAGAGCCTTTAACTCTTCCTCACAGTCTCTTCACACCTATTTATCTGACGTTCCTCTCATGTTTTCCCTCTTTCACTTTCTAATTTGCAATTCAATTTAAATGTGCTTTACTGGCAGAAATGTTAAAAAATTAACATTGTTGACAAAGAGGTTTGCAATACGTTGCGATCACAACAATACAAAGAAATGATTAAGGTGTAATGTAATCATTTATGCTGCTTTTGTTTCCCTTTGCACATTCCCCTTCCTGTGTGGATGACAGCAGGTAAACAGCCTTGTCGCTTGTAGTGGTTATGTGATTCAGTAGCGTGGCGCATTTCAGATTGGTAATTTGCAGAAATGAAAACTTAATCAAGCATGCTGCAGAAGTGGTCCTGAATAATTTAACAGCAAGAGGAGAATAAGCAAGCAGAAGAGGCTGCAAGGAGGAAACACAGAAGAGCTTTTCCTCTTTCCAACCTTCTGTTTTTCTTCACATTCTTTCATCTTATGTTGTTTCCTCTCTTTTTTTGCTTTTTTCTACCAGCTTCCTATTTTTTTCTGTTTCATACATATTCCTTTTTCTTTAAAAAGAAAGAATAAATCACCCCCATTATCTTTATTTCACCTCATCTCTTCTCCTTCCTCTTCTTCCGTTCCACCCCTTCATCTCTCTTTCCATTTTTCAATCTTTTATCCCTCCATACTCCTTTCTTTTGTGACATACTTTTTGGGACACTGTGTGAGCATTTGGAAGAGTTTATCTTTGTCAAATGCTTTCTGAGAGGATAATTCATTACTTAGCCCCACTTAAACTTTTAATATCTTCCTTCTTCCACTCAATCCTTGATTAATTTCTCGTCCTGGGAAAGAAAGAGTTTCATTAATAGTAAAGTCATTAGTCTTCCCGCAGGAAGGAAGCCCATGTTTGGTTACTCCAGATGAATTCTTTAATGTCCTAAATGATGGAGCGGAACAGAATAAACATCTCCTTCTTGTTTACCAAGATTAGGAAACACGTCCAACGAATATCAGCAATGACCTTCCTACACAACGTTTAATCAGATAAGATCTTGAAATTGGTTCATTTTTAAACGCTCATACACTCAAAACAAATGTTTTCTTTCTTTTCTGTTATTTCCCTTGAATGTCTGAGATGCTGCAGAATGTTCACAGAGTGATGCTGGAAGTTTATTTGCTGTTTTCCTGATTATATTTCCAATCATGATGTTGAGGCATCATCATACTGAATGATTTAGAGGACAGTTGTGGCTCCATTATTGCATTTAAAAGATTTAAATGCAGAAGCTCAAGGCCTCTGCTTCAGTGCACTGATGGAGTTTCCAGGGAAGTCTTGGAATAGATGTTAAACTTTTTAGGTGAAAATATGTAAACTATAGTACACATCTACATATATTTGAATACTGTTGATGTATATTTCTTTAAAGTGACCCTTTGTTTTAAAATTCCTGAAATATTAAGAACAGGAATGGAGCTTTTTGAAGCATAAATCAGTTTTTTCTCCCAGAAAATGGTCTCATTCCTTACGTTCATCTTTTCTAATGTAAAGGATTCTTCCACATCCTTTTTTCATATTGTGAAACAAACACACAAAGGATCATTAATTTGCTTTCCTTGCTTCTACGATAAACTTCGGTGGATTGAAATCAGCGGCTACTGCAGCCCCAGATGCTAGTTCGTGAAAGCGTTGCACTCCTCTCCTCTGATGTAAATTAAGGGCCATGTATCCGCTGATGTGAATGCTAATGTGTGTGCGTCTGCGTGTGTGTGTGCTATGCTTTTGTGGCATGAACTCGCAAAACTTGAGATTTTATTAAGTACTCCTTAGAGAAGGAGTGAGAAACAAAAAAGGGAAAAGTCCTTTCTCTCTTTCTCAGTTCTCTTTCATTTAATCTCTCCCTCTCTCTCTCTCTCTCTCTCTCTCACACACACACACACACACACACACGCACACGCACACACACACACACACACACACACACGTACACACACACACTCACCAAGACCAGACTCAGAATTTTATTAAGTACCCTTTAGAAAGAGTAAGAGTGAGACAAGAGGGGAAAAGTCACCGGCAGCATGGTAATCAGGCAGCTAAGCCAGACACCGGGAAAAGAGGACAGTTTGTTAAAGGAGAAAAGAAAAGACGGGAACAGGGGGACATTTTCACTACTTTTTTCTTCCAAGAAAGAAATATACGTTGAGTAAAACTGTTGTAATCTGAGAAAACGACAAAAAAAAGGTCAGGTGTTTTCTCCACGGATCTTTTGTTCTGTAATTGGTGCTTCATTGATATTTTTCAGTAAATGATCTCTCTTAAACATAAACATATACGTCCATTTTCCTGCCACAATTACAAGCTATTAAACTCACTCTTAGGCTACGTATAGTTTTTCTGAAGCACACTGTGAGCTGCTAAAGCTTTTGGCTCAGTAACTTCCTTCACCTTAAAACCATCGGTTGTAATGGAATCATCAGTCTGAAAATCATCTCTAGCTCGTCTGTGTGCAGCCTAATGTACTGTGCATGACTCAAATCTCTTTGTACGAGTGTGTGAAAGCCCCACTAAGTAAAACTTTGAGAAAGAAGTAAGCAGCAGTGCAGAGATACACATCTGTGATGGGCATGAAGTCCGAGAACCGGAGGAGAAAGGAGGAGACAGAGTGACAGGAGGTAGCAGGAGGAGGAGCTGGCTGATACCTTGCATGACTGCGCTTTCCCCGGAGGAGTCCTGCCACACACATACACACACACACACACACACACACACACACGGCGGCTGGTGTGCGGGTGGCTGTCTTGTTGGCAAAGGTTTCTGATTTCACGGCCTACTGGGTGGTGGCATTCAGCCTCCGCAGGCCCCCATTCAACCTTTCACACCCCCCCCCACACACACACAAAGTGATCCATCCCCTCTGTGCTGTCCACCCAGGTCCCTTTCCCTATATTTTATTTTATTCTTTTTTTTCTCCAGTCTGAATATGTAACAGAATTCTGAATGTTGAATGAAACTTTATTGATAAAGCTCATCACATCACTAAAATGTGGCCCCCGCTCCACGGTGTAAGGGTCCTCTGGTTCTGAGAAGGAAAGCTGATAATGCTGACAAGCTGCTTCTTTCTCTGCATGAGGAGGACAGACCCCCCGCTTCGACAGCACACACTCGGGTGTATGCACACCCCCTTAGTGCGAATTATTCTGTAGAAGCAAAATTGTATTTTCTAAAAACAAATGAGAAGAAAAAAGCATCCACATTAAAAATGTAGTTTCTTCCACTGATGTATGGTCGTTCTGTACATATTACGGAGAGACAGAGGAAGTCAGAAAGAGATAAAGAAGGTGGGAGGTGCTGTCAGTAGTTCAGCTCGGACAGAGGACTGTGGAGGTCACGAAGCACACACACTGACACCATGTTTTTGTTTGGTTTTGTTTTTTATCTCAGGCTTTGTTACATGAGAAAATTCTGCACTCAGCAAAGCAGCCCAGGCCATTTAAGCATCTTTTGCCTCTTGTTTGACTTCATAAAGGTCTCTGCCTTTATTTCCTGTTTGTCTTAGACAAGGTCTCTGAGTAAATTCATGACGAAAGGGTCATGACGAATTTGGTCAGATAAAATTAGGAGCAGCTTTAACACTTCCAATGAGAATGTGTGATTACATGAGGATGAATCAGCCGAAAATGACTTGTTTTCTGTGGAACACATCGCTACGACACATCAAGCTTGCACTTGTTACTACGTTCCAGCATTAAATTATAATCCACATAATATTGACTCCTCAGGGATTTTCAAACTGTTCCTGGGAAGATGTAAAGACATTTTGCTTTTCCTTGTCTTAAAAAAAAGAGAATAACTATTTGTGTTGTATTTTAAGACTTCAGATAGTTTAATCATTGGAATTTTTATAGTTGTTTCCAAACAAATAAGCACTTAAAGACAAACTTTGGATCGATAAAATTCAGTTGGATAGCATGCTGTTATTTTGACTCATTTTCTGTGTGTTTGTCTGTGTGTGTGTGGGGGATTAAACGACATTAAGTCAAGGCAAGGCAAGTTTATTTATATAGCGCCTTTCAGGTCCAAAACAATTCAAAGCGCTTTAGACAATTCAAAGCGCTTTATGAGCTCTAAGCATCGAAGAACTTCGCAAACGTGAAAAATAACATGGTTTGAGTTTGTGGTCTTTTTTTCCAATATTTATCTGAAATAAAATGAATGTAATAAAGTTTATAGTCTTTTAGTTTACCAGAATAAAATTGGCTGACATCCATTTTTTTTTCAAAATGTATCTTTTCTGCGGATCCTGGTCATGATACCACAACTGCTGACAAAATACAAAACATTTTAAATGCCAGCATAGAATTGAATAAAAAGTGAGGATAGACTAATAAATAATAGAATCACAAAATAAACACTGCAAGTCATCGAATTATCAAAAATGCTAAATGTAAAAAATGATTGAACATGATTTTTAATCTGTTAGTCATAGAAAACAGACTGAATCATTCACCGGGATCAATTTTTTTATTTTTAGCATGTAAGGCTGATATTATTTAAAAAGAAAGCTCATGTTATTTACCCAGTGTGATACAGAAAAGCAAAAAATCCCATATACGCATCATTTCAGTCTTCATGAAGGTGGTTGCAGACACTAAAGCTGACTTTTAGCGACTCTGAAAGGCGCAACACACACAGGTGTTTTTTTTAATTAAATTGAGCTTAGTCATTTAGTTAACAGTGAAGTTTCGCCAGCATATTCAGAGAAATAAAAGCAACTTGCATTAAGTGGGAGGCACAAATATGAAAGTAGCCTATGTTCCTGATCAGAGAAAGATGAGAATATAGAATAATTAGATATTTTTATTATAAAATAAGAATCACAAAATGCACTACCTTTAAACTTTCTGAGTTCATGTAGTTTACCATATTGTTTTTTTCATGAGGTATTACTATAATTTTTTTTATCTCTCTTCCTCGCCTTACATCCACCACCTTTCTAAAAATGTGATCAGTTTCTCCTTGAGATAATTGATTTCTTTAAGAGTAAGTCCACTTTGGAATGACTCTGTAGTCCAAGTTTATGTGTGTGAGAATGTATGAGGTGCAGACACCCAATCCATCCTCCTCTACTCACTTAGCTTTACTGAACAGTAAATGAAACCCTGCGAACTTTAGTTGAAGCTCCGCTTTTGATTTAAGGCCGAGCAGCACCGAGAACCTGTTGAGGAATCACTTTCCTGAATTTAGCTTTGCACAATAAAACACGGCACAAATGTAATTAAAAAAGCCACTCTGTCCTTTTCTGCAAGTCGTGAACCCCGTGTGATACTTTTTAGGAATTACACCATAAAGCACAGAGTTAATGGCACAAATCAAATATACTTCCATGTTAATTTAATTAAGGCTTGCCTCCAAAATGTTCGGCCTTGGTCCAAATATTTGAGAATAGCAATTCTTTTCTCCCCTCCTCCAAGTTGATTAAAATATGTGATATTTCACATTAGTTTTGTTTTTATGGGCAATGAGGTAATTCATTGTCAGTAAATGGCTTGTCAGAGTGCTCTGTGAGTGATGTAATGCTATGAAGTCTATCGTTTGAATTGCCCCTACGCCTATTAGAGAAAATCGACTTCTGGGCCCATTATTTGATTATCTTGCAGGAAGTTTGGAGAAGGCCATTGGCATCATGTTATGGGAAAGGATCACATTTTTCAGCTGTAAAAGTGGGCCAGTATAAAAGTGCTTACAGTTTTTTTTTTATTTTATTTAAAGCAAGGAGCTCAGACTCCTTAGAAGGTTTGAAATCTCTTCCTTCTTCGCTGTTGCTTCCCTTATTGTCAGAATGATTAACAAAAACTAACGAAGACTTTACTTCTACTAAATGCTTATGCAAAAGGCCGTCTCTTCCAAGTCATTTATATCCTTTAATTAAAATATGTCAGGTTCCTGTTGGCGGCAGGAGCTCTTGAACACGTTCTCGAGGTCCCGTATCAAGGTAAATCCTAATACCTGAGTCTAATTAACACGCATTTAAAAATACTCATGATGCAAATTAGCGTTAACATCAGGACAGGGGCGCAGGGGGGAGTAGAGGGAGTTGATGACAAGATGAGATAATTCGACTAATGCATATTTATCTCATGCTAATTGCTGTGCATGGCCAAAGAAAAGCGTGCACTTAATTAATTGACATGGAGGGGGTTGCAAATGAATTGGAGACACTCAATCTGGAGAGAGGAGACAAAACACATAGAGAGGAGAGGGGTGGAAAGAGATTAAGAGGAAAAACAAGAATATGGAAAGTGGTGTTTTTCGTTTATATAAATGAGATTAAATTCATACATCAATAGGAACATCAAAAACAAAGTTCTTGATTCCGTTACAGATTTGTAACAGAAAGAAACTCTAAATAACTATTTTGTTAAGATAAGCTTTAATGTTATCTGTCGCTCAAGCAAAAGGAAAATGCTGAAGTCAGCGTTAAAGTCCTTGGCCTAAGAAGTGGGACATGGTAAATTTCCTAAGCTGGCCCTAAATGCCTGTCGCAGTTAGTCACTCCATGTGTCCCTAATGCCGGATTTCAGAGCTGTTTTGTCTCCAAAATAGCTGTGTCTGTCCACCTCGCCCCGTGTAATTTGGTTTCTGTAGCTTTCCCGGCGTTATGGGGGTCCTCACACACACTCCCTCCATGTCTCTCATTTATTTGTTTACGGTCTCCCCCCATTTTTTTTTATAAAGAAAGCAAAAGGATGGAGAAGCAGGACCTTTCACGCCTGCCTCCCTCCCCTTCTCCCCCTTTTTGCTCCGCCCACTCAGGGAGGCACAAGAATTAAAACAGAAATGTTTTTGAACACGCTCACAACACTCATCCATTTCAAGCCACAGATGGTCTTTTCAATGGAGCAGGGGTTCCCTTGTTATGTGTGTGTGTGTGTGTGTGTGTGTTTGTGAATGTGGGAGTTTACCCCTCGCCTTTAGCCTGCTCCCCCACTTCTTCCTCCTCCTCCTATTCTGTGTCCGGGCAGCCGTTTTGCTCCGCCGTTTCTTTTTCTCTTTGTGCCTCCAGAAGTCTCTCTTTTGGAAAAGTCTTTTGTGTCCAACGTGCAGCCACTGACTAACTCTGCCTTCTGCTCTTCTGCCCCCGTTTTCACCTCACACATCCTTCACAAAAACACTGTTCCGAAGATAAATAGCATCAATTTATTTCATCCTGACTAAACTATTGTAATATTTTCATAAATCTTTAGAAATCTCCTAAAAGTTTGCAATAATTTCTCTTCCAACGCAGCTGTATTAATGTTAGACATTTTAGGTGGAGGCTTGAAACTTGCTGGGCTTCTGATTAATTTTAGGGTGAAATGTAAAGAAGTTAAACATTAATTCCAACTTTTACTTCTTTTTCAACTTTTTTTCCAACTTTTTGGAAAAAAAACATTTGAAATTCTTTTTCTTCAGCTTTTTAAGGTTTATTTGAGATCAACAGCACAGCAGCTCCAAGCAAAACCTTCTTTGGATTTGTTTAGATCATTAAGATACTGGCTCCTGCTGAATTTTTACCTCTGTGTGGGATTATCCCTACAGTGGCACAATATTCTCACTGTATTTTTATCTGAAGCCCCATGAAGAATCAGGTACTAAGGCAAACACATGCTCACTCAAATTAGTCAGGGTAACACTCAGATAAGGAGGAAAAAAAATCATTGCTACTGTACGGCAAATTATAAAACTGGCCACCTGTTTCCGTGCATACACACACACACACACACAGTCTCTGACTCTTCCATAACATGTATTGTCTTTCTGCTTGTATGAACACTGCCGAAGCGGGCAGCTGTCCTACTTGGTGGTCCAGTTATATGTTTTGAATTTGACTTGTATGTAAAATGAAACCCAATCCTTTTCCCTGTGTCATGTCGTTTTACGGCATCACTTTAAGTGTCTACATTCTTCTTGGATATCTGAGGTAAGGTTTCATTCTCTCATGTGACTCTTTCGCACTTGTCAGCTGTGCATATTTAAAGCAGACACGTATAACAGAGCCGAGGGGTGAAGATTGGTAGGATGTCGCTGCTTGTTGCTGTTTGACTATCTTGCTCTGCTCCCGCTCCCTAGGTGGCTGGGCTAATAAACACACTAGCTGTCCGTCTGTCTTGCAGCCTTGGCAGGTTGAGGCCTACTTAACCAGGCGAAACTGCTGCTCTTTTTTAAGTCCCTTTGAATGCCTCCCTTTGTCGGCGACACGCTACCATGTTAATGTCATGTACCGTAGAAATTGCCACGGCTATGGCTATTAGCCTCACCGCTAAAGTACAGAGGGCCACGGCGAGAGAATGAGCAAGCGAGGCAGCCACAAAACCCCACCGGTTTCAAATGCAGACTATAATTGCATTGCTGTGAAGAGCCCTTTCACTCCCACCCCTCTCCCTCTCCTCTCTCCCACCCACCCCCCCTTTAGCTCTGTCTTTCTCTCCCTTTTTGTGTGTGCGATTTGTCCCTTAAGCCAGCGTAACGTCTCGGCCGAGGCCGCAGAATGTGAAGAGCAAATTGGAGGCAGAGCGTGAACAATGGAACATGCATCGCTGCTGGGGCATTCTTCTTCTTTACTGGGAACTGTGGGAGGGGTGGGGGGAGAGAAAGTCATTTTGTGAGGGAAGTCTGGGGGCCGCGGACATCCAGGCATGGACCGTGAGTGTCCGGCAAAGGTTTTTGGTGCTGGAGTCACCAGCCGATGGCAATGTGAGAGACTTTTATGTATGTTGTTGAGTTAGAAAATCTAATAAGTAATCACTGAATTTCTATGGGGGGTAAGAGAGGAAGGGATGAAGAAAAATGCTGGGTGGAGGGATTTCACACCACCACACAGTTATAGATTTCTTGCATTGAAGTCAGAGCATCATTATCCTCCTTTGTTTCCTGGTTTTAAGTTGTGCGTAGCCCACATAACCCAGACCTGTATATGGAACATATGGATGCTTCTATGTATGCTTCGCTCCTCTGAAGTCAGATCGCTGGAGGGTTAACGCATCTGACAGGAGATAAAAGGCCACCAGCAGACAGGGACGAGAATATAAACATAGAATATGTACAATGAGCAAAGTTGTAAAGCCCAGGTGACAGCGGGGAGCAACAAAGCAGACACATGCTGGACACTTCAATGAGGGTATTTTCTTTTGCTGTAACCGCATGACAACATTTACGGCCGTCGACATTTTGTAGCTCGACTACAGCTGCACCTGAGTGCTGCGGTCTTTGAAGCCGGAGAGTCAAAGGCAGAGCAGGATGAGGCTGGAGCAAAGAGCGGAAAAAGGGGGCAGATGAGAAAAGAAGTCAAACACAGCACACAGAGGCGAGGAGAAGCAGAACAGCTTGTCTTCACTGGTGAATAGCGGCGTGTAACGTTCACATTGAGTCAACAGATTAGCCTCAGAGGAAGCTTAGCTATTCCTGGCCTCCTTCGTTTGATGTTTCGGGAGGCCTAATTTGATTTTTCACCTCCCATTGTTTCAGCACTGTGTGCTCCTAATCCACTTTAAAGTGGAGACAGCTTTCATCCTTTCCTCTTCCTTTCTCCCACTGTTGCTGTGTCCATCTTTCTTTTACTTTCTTCTCATCCGCCAGCGTTCTGCATGTGTGTGTGCATCTGTGACATTAGTATCATCACTCATCAGAAACAAACAGTAGCCAGATTTATTCTAACAAGAGTGAGTTTGTACACAGCCCAACCCCAGCTTTTCTGCTAATTCATCATCCATCGTCTCCATCAGATCTGTCATGGCTCATATCACAAAATCAGAAAAGGAAAATAACTGCATTTATGAGGTCCTCCTCAACCTCCTGTGTCTCTGTCTGGTTTCCACAGTTCTATAAAATAACTGCATCCTTCAGGGTTGCAGAGTTTAGTTTGGCCTAAAGTCACCCTGTCCCACCCTCAGCTGCAAGCTGTCTTAACCCTGAAGAAAAGCTGAAGAATGGTCAGAAAAAAAGAGGAGGTGGAAATGGTCACCAGTGAGGGACCCCACCTCAACCTCGTCTTTTTCTCTTCCTTTCTCCCCCTCAGTGAGAACAGCAAAATGACCATCCCCTCGGCTCTGTGGCGGCGCCCAGCTTGCTATGAGGAAGCTTAATGCCCCCACCCTCTACCCCACCCCAACTGCCCCTGAAAGAGGGGCAGATCCTCCCACAAACACACACACACACACACACACATACACACACACACACACACGCACACACACACACACACACACACACACACACACACACACTAACAAAAACAGCAGCCTGGAAAAGAGCCACACACATCAGCCCCTTTTGTGTGGCTGCTTCTGCTCATCAAGGCTGCATCGTCCCGCCAGCCTTCCGCCTTTTCCCACTTTTTCTTTTCTTCATTCTTCTTTTTTTTTGTATTTCTACCTTTATTTTTCCCTTCCAAAGTGGTAGTGATGCCCTCCAGCACCATGGTAAAGTAAAAAGAAAGCGTGGATATTAAAACACGTAACCTCCTTGAAAAGTCAAGAGAGTTCAAGAGTCACTTTTTACTTTGCTTCTTTTTAAAAAAGTTAATTAAAAATCAATAGAAAGACACTGATTAGAACAGAAATATGATACAGTTTGGAAAGGTGGGAAAATAATGAAGAAATCTACTAATGCAGGTGGAGTGAAAAGCCAGTTTTGCTACTGCGTGTGTCTGTGTGTATCAGCATGTGTGTGTGTTTGTGTGTGATGGATTAGCTCTGCGAGGGGCTCAGCAGTACACTGATATCTTTGCTCAGTACTCACAGCATGATACACAAGATGCTGGCACGTGCTCCCTCTTGCTTTCACACACATCTATGAGCAGGGATTTGGTGTCCAGCAGTGTGTAGACAACTCAGTGGTGATCTGTCACTGTGCGTGTGTGTGTGTATGTGTGTGTGTGTGAAACCCTGTGCTTCTAGTACAGTCCGCTAATCCTTCTAGAGTGGTCCTGATAGTCCTAATGACACACACTGGGACACGACAGGGTGCTGCACCTGTATGTGTGTGTGTGTGTGTGCATGTGTGTGACCTTGTTTCTTATGTGTGTTAGAGCTATCACCACTTGCTGTGGCACTTAAACGCAAGACCCTTTCTCTCCTGTTTTTCTTCCTTTTCAAATAGGTTCAAGTAGGTACTCTTTGTAACAGTAAAGCTTGCATTTCCTAAAAACATTAGTAAAAAAAAAAAGATGCAAACATGCTGGTCCTTCATTTTTATCTTGAAGTGACCCCAATGCAGGTTCAGTTCAGGTTCTTGGAAGTGTTGCTTCCCGGCAACAACTCTGCCGGCTCCACCAACACTGCGGTGCCCAGCCAGCGCTCCGTTTCAGCAAAAAGAGAACAGGTGCATGTTTGCTATGTAATAGTCAGAGAGCGAGAGAAAACACTTCCTGGGAGTTGTGGCAAACTTTTGAAAATCTCTTTTTAAACTCCAATCATTTTCTAAGTGCTTAGTGTTTAGAATTACTTCATATACTGTAGCCTACAGTTCGGTGCCACACTTAATTTCTTGATATTCTGCATCCAAGCAGACTTTCTTTTTCTTCTAAAGGTGGTCCTCAGTTCTCCAAATTTCAAAGGGTCTTTCAAAGGTTTTTCTTTGGACTTTACCTGTTCTTTTACTGATTTTTAGTCCAGTAAGTATACCAGACCCTTTTCAACAGAATGTTTTTGGTTCTCTATGTATTAAGCCACTTAAACATTGACATCAGTATTATTTAAGCATTAAGCAGACACCTAACTCAAGCATGGGTACAGAATTTATTTTTATTTTTTTGCAAAAAACTGAATTTAAATTAATTCTTTTAGGCACTTTTAGGCACTAGAAACTTGAGGTGATCAATGAGGTGATTGTTAAAGAGTTATTAGAAAAACATTGACATATCTCAACATGATGTGCAGTGTGTCCTTAAGGTACTGTATATGAGGAAACTGGGCAAGAGGAAGGTGAATAAAGAAATGGCTACAAGCAAATGAACAGTACTTTGAAATGAGGCAATAAGAATTAAGAAAAAATGAGACATTTTCCACTGATCCATCTACCGTTTATATAAGCTTTTTTTTTTCAAAATGGCCTCCATGGAAAGGTCAAGAAGCTATTCACAAGGAAGGGAAGCAATGAAAAAGGGTTTGGTATGCTAAACAATGCAGGAACTGGAGGGAAAAGCAGTGGCAGCAGGTCCTATGGAGTTATGAATCCTCCTTAGACCACAGACCTCCACATAACTGCAGCAGTGTGAGATCATACTGACAGAAAAGTGGACAAAAGGCAGAAAGCATCCAAAGAGGAGCTTTGGAAAAGTCCTACAAGAAGACTGAAAAACAATTCCTGAAGACTTTTTAGAGAAGAGAGTTCAGTTTGATTGTAAAACTTGCACAAACAGTTTTTGCCAGAATGAATGTGATATTTCCATGTATGTTTCTACGTTTTAATGAAGTTTCCTGCTGTCCTAGCAATCTATAAAGAAATGAAGGATGGCTTACGAATTTTAAAAAGGCCTTTAGTTATAATATTATGTGTGGTAAGCAACAATAGAAGCCATGCAATGTAACACACACACACACACACACACACACACACACACATGCCAAGAAGAAAGTCTTTAGAACTGAAGTTATTGACACACAACCTGTCTCCATAGGAAACAGGCTGTTTAGACTCATAAACTAAGAAGTACCTGTTAAGTGAAACAGGTGGCTTAACTACTGTCTAGCCTTTGGCTACTGGGCTAATGGCTTCCTGCACACACACACACACACACAGTCTGTCTAAACACAAGCTGTGTGACCGACAGGAAATGTGTATATTTCTCTAAATGACAGGTTCCACCTTAAAGCGCATGCACTTCATGACAGTGTGTGAAACGTGAAGTGCACGTCTCTCTTTGTGCTCCATACTTTCATAACCTTTTCCGTTTCAGTCCAGTGCATAAAATGGAAACATGAGTCAGGTACTTGTGCTGCTGTCAATTGGAGGAACTGGCAGGAAAACACAAGTTGATAAAGGAAGGAAATTCAAGGTAAACTCAGAAAGCGCCGCTCTATGTCTCAATGTGTCAGCCTTAATCTTTTTACTATATCCCGAAATTAATAACTACACAAAAGAAAATCTATTTTTTGTTTTACTTATCCATCACTCTGTATTTGCACAAGTAGAGAATGTCATTCCCTGTGTCTGGGCCTCAAAGAGTCATTTGACTCTGTCTACATGGAAAGGAAAGAAGAATGAGATAGAAAAGCACACATGTAACTATCTCTGTGTGTGTGTGTGTGTGTGTGTGTGTGTGTGTGTGTGTGTGTGTGTGTGTGTGTGTGTGTATACATGTGATGGTAGTAAAGTGAGGTTAGATTATAGGGTCTGGTCTCTGAGTGAGAAGTGGAGGGAGATGCAGGGGGTGGTAGCGCAAGGACAGCTAGTGACATGATGGGACTCCTAATGGTCATAATTGGCACTGGCTTTGACAGCAACTATATGATAGCTGCACAATATACACAGAGCCCAGAGTGTGTGTGGGTGTGCGCAGTGTGCACGTTTTTCTTTAAGGAGAAATTTACACAAAATTGCAGCTAGTTTGTTGAACAGCTTGTTTGCAATGGTCTTTGTGTCTGTGTGTGTCCGTGTGAGTGTGTGTCAGATATAAATATTGTATAAACACAGTTGACTTGCCTCCTGACAGGTGTAAAAGGTGGCAGTTAAGGCTCTTCTCTGCCCACCTGTTTTTTTCTGCCTTTTTAATGTTCCTTAAACCACAGGCCACTTAAAACACTTGGCCTTTTTTGGGGGATTCTTTTGAAATGGAAATCAAACCTTTGGTTTATTTGTCATTATAAAAATATACTAAGTTATGAACTCTGTTTTCAGAAAAGTTGAACAAATTTTAAGCCTTTAATCAATAAACTGTATTAAAAGATATATATTTTCTGTGTAATGACTGGGCACTTTTGTAGTATTTAGAAACAATAGGCACACATCCTTTTGGTAGCCCTTTTGAACCATTTGGAAACTGAGGCTATCTAATCGTTGCAGTTTTTCAGAGGAAGCTGAGTCCATTCTTGCTAAATACTATCTGCTCCGCTGTCGGTTGTGGTTGCTGTTGTCTGGTTCGTCTCTTCACGATGATCCATACATTTTCAGTAGGAGACAGATCAGCACTGAGGCAGGACCGAGAAACACAGTCTGCATCTTCTCTATGAAGCCATGTTCTAAATCATGTAGACGTCTGGCAGTGTCGTGCTGAAACCACAAACCTCTTATTTAACACCTGATGGTCTCTCTAAAAGTCCAGTAATCACCTCTGCATTAGTGCTACTGTCACATGCAGGACATGCTCTCACATATCCTGACTGATGTTGGCTTTTGCACCTTTCACTGATAACAGCTAGATGCTCTTTCTTGTCTCTGCGTTGTAAAAACAGAAGTCAGTTTTTCTAAAAGCTGCTGATGAATGGACTCGTCTTTGTCCATGTCTTTCTGTCCATTTAAGGTGAGTTTTTGGTTGAGATGATGACTTCATGTTGTTTGTAAATTTCCAAATTAAGCACTGGGCTGTGTTAGATGAAGCTGTTTTCTTGAGGTTTTCAAGAATCCATGTGGTCCTATTGAACATGGTTGCATGATGGTTTCTCATGCAGGGCTTGATGAAGGATCAAAGGTAGACACATGGAACGGTGATTTCCTTCTTTGGCCTTTACATGCTGAAGAATCCCTGAATTGTTTCACATTAGTAAGCTCTATAGATTTTGAAAAACAAGAGACTTTGTAATCTTTCACTTAGAATAAGTTATTTTTAACTCATTGATGATTATTTTATGGACTTTGGCATGACGTGGTGCATCATGAATCGACCCATCTTTTCTTTGAAAGAAAACAGCAGATGAGTGCTTCTTTAATATCCCTGTCACCACCTGTATTCTCTGGAAACTGTGTAGTTGTTCTTTGCCTCTGTCATAATGACTTTTGATTGCATCACCTCTAAATAATACACATCTATATTTTCTAAACACCAATAAGTGTGTTGGCAAAGAAAATGATTTCTTTAGATTCAAATAACATTTTCGCCCACATTTAGAGAAATAGAGATAGATGTTATTTCCCAACTTTTCTGGGAAGTAAAATTGTAGCTCATACATGATGTTCCTCTAATAACAATAGAGAAACAACTTTTCAACACAGGAAACTGATAACTGTAAAATTGTTAATGGTAAATGCATGATTATTCAGTCTGACCCTGTCAGATTTTGTGTGTGTGTGAGACACACATTCAGAGACACATCTCAGTATCTACGGGAGACACTCTCAATCATAACAGCAGACGATCTCCTGCACCTGAACGAGCGTCAGCACGGCATGCATGAGCCAGAAACGCTTCCTCTGATCTTAGTTCAAAGGCAGCGGGGAAGAGGCTCAAAGCATTCTGGGTCCAGAGGACAGACGAGGGAAAGAAGTAAAAGAAGGAATGAAGGATGATGCAAAAGAAATAAAAGCCAGGGAAAGAAAGGGATAGATGCGGTAAAGATTCCCCCGGGCTGGCAAGTCATTCGGAGCACAGATGGATACGTGGGTTCACAATCCCGCTTAGGTCAGTTTAAGAAGATGTTGTGTCTCAGATTGCACATAATCACAGTCCTGGCTAAGTTCTTAGTGCTATTAACCTGAAATGACATCAGTCAAATTGGTTGTCTTGGATAAGAAATAAGGTTTTTAAAGGCATTAACAAGGACTAATTTCACATAAAGCTTGGTTTTATGTCTTATTATGACTTCAATGTCAGTTCAATGTCTGATACGTGAAATATGTCAGAATTTTTCACTTATATGATACAAGAGGAGTTATGGATGGATGGATGGATGGATGGATAAATGGATAGATGAATGAATGGATGGATGGATGATGGATGGATGGAAGGATAAATGGATGGACGGACAGATGGATGGAGTTCCTTTATCTCAAAAAAACTTTGGATTTGCAAAATAGTATTTGCAGAGAGAAGTAGTGCAGCAGAAAGTAAGCGGATAATATTTGGTAGCTGATACTATGAATGTGAATGCAAACATAGATCAGACAGCGCTGTTAGCCCATATATCTCTGTATGTCTTGTGTGTGCGTGTGTGAGGAGAGAGAGGAAGAGTCTGATGGCCTTAACAGTAAAACTAATAGTGGATAACTGCCTTGGTTGGAGGCTCACTTCTCTGTGAAGTTTCCAGCTGCTGTCAGAAAACATTCACAGAGCCACCCAAAAACCTCACACACACAGACACGCACACGATTCGGAAAGTGAAACATGAAGACAAATAGTCTGGATTGTTGGGAAAACCTTAGCGATATAAATAAAGAGCCATCTTCACTTTGGTAGATCTCAGGTGTTTGGTAGGAGGAGGAGTGATGCAGCATTTATGGCATCTGACAAAGTTTCCTCTCATTTTATTTTATCTAGCTTTTGAGTTGTATTTTTTTCCTGTGAGTAAACTTTGAACGGCCCCAGCATCAGATGCCGTGTCACTCCTGCCTGCCCCTCTGTCTGTTGTTTTTCTTTGTCGTAAAGCTAAAGCTGGGAAGGTTAAATGGACATTTGGCCACTAAAACATGCAGACGCTCCTTTTTGTCTCTTTTTGTCTGGCTGGGGATGGGCGGCTGGACACCCGTCTGTTCTCATTCCTTCCTCTTCCCCACACACACACACACACATACACACATAACAACACACACATACGAACACACACACACTGGACAGATCGGGTCTGTTTTTGTGGGATGAAGGTGTCACGGGTCAGCAGGAGAGGCCAGGCCTGCTTTTTCATTGGTTGACCCCTACTTCCTACTTCCTGGATGACCCGCCGCCATCTGGGGAAGTGATTGGCTGAGAAGAAGAAGCCTCTTGAGTAGGGTTTAGCAGGGTTGCCGCGGGTTACCCCTCCGAGGCCTGTCACTCAAATGAGTCGTAGAGCCGCTGCTAATGATCAAACCAGCCTAGTCATGAACATTTTCACCTCAATGTATTTCGAAGGTTTCGATGTGTAAAAAGGATCAAAATGAAGAATCATCTGCAGTTAACTTAGAAAAAATTATTTTCAGGAGAGGAAATGAATTTTGAAATGGAAGAAGATGCAAGAAAAGGAGATAAAGGAAGATGAAAGAGGGGATGAGATCAAAGGAGACCTGGGAGAAGAACCATCTGAAGAAGGGAAGAGGTGGATGTGGAAATGATAAAAAATGATAAAAAAGAAAATAAATGCAGGACACAGGAGATATAAAAGAGAAAAGGCTGGAGAAAGTGAGACGTGGAGACAAAGAGGCAAAGTAAAGGAGAGAAAGATAGAATAGTAGTTGTCCTTTATATGTCTCTTCTATCTTTTCTTCATTCTCACATTCCTCCTCCCCTCCTTCCTTCCCTTTGTCCTCACCTCTTTTCACCCTTCCCTCCCTCTGTCCCTCCCTCCATCTTCACGCTCCTCTACCTCCTTCCTCTGCCCGTTGTCCCAGTCTCTGCTGTTTATGAAGGTAAATTTATTGGTCTACCAGGAGCTGTTAGCTGAAGGTGGCCTCCGCTGCTCAAACCACAACAAGGCTTCATCCTCCACACGGAGAAGCAGCAGCACAGTGGGCATACTGGGCGGTTTCCATCACCATGCATTACACCTGATGGCAAACCTCACCTCCCCATTATCTGCTAATGAGCATTATTTTTCTCTCCTCCTGCTCTCCCTCCTCAGTCCTACCTCAAGACATAATATGCCTTAAGAGTGGTCGGCTGGTCTTTTTCCCCCTTTTTTTTCTTACTTTATAAAGCTCCATCTAGCATTTGTTTTTTATTGGTCTACAAGGAGCAGTTAGCCAGTGGTGGGCTCGTCTGTTTAACCGGCACATGTGTTGTACGGTTTTTCACACACCTCTTTCACAAGTCAGCTCAGTCAGTACATAGTTATATCGTTTACGCCGGGCATTTGTCTTGTTTGTGTGTGTGTGTGTGTGTGTGTGTGTGTGCGTGTGTGTGTGTGTGTGTGTGTGTGTGTGCTGTGCACATCGGATTACTTTATTTCACTGCCTAGTTTTAAGTAGAGGTCCACTGTGACCAATCTGATCTTTAGTAATCCGGGCTGCAGATTGTTGTTTCAGTTGCATATTTTTGAGCAATTTTTCTTTTTCACCTCCATGTGATTAAAATAAAACGAATTGATTACATGATCAATACTCCTGTAAATCAGCCATGCAGGTTTCTGTTTCCATTCCTTCTTAAGCTACAGCTTATTGAAGGTTCACTATTAATAGCACGTGCAATTATTCCTATTTTCTCTCTAAAAATATGTCATATCTAATCGGCTAAATAATGCGTACAGGCCTTTGATGGACAAATGAAGCTTATTGTTCTCCCACAAAACTGTAAAAATCAAATCCATACAGCAACAAACCAACATTTGTCTCAGATCCTTCAGATAATTCAAAGTGACGTCTTTGTTTTTCTCTCTCCTGCTGATTTGATGTGTTTTTTGTCTTTTGTTTCCTCTTTCCTCTATGGTAACCTGTGCTTCGTGTCCTTGCCTCCTTCATCTCCTCCCTTCAGGTAAGTCAAGTTTCTTTCTTTTACACACACTCCTATTCATATAAACCCAACCTGAAAACACCTGATGTGCCGCTCATGGGAGCTGAGGAACTGGGAAGTGAAGTGATGGACAGGATGGGGCTGGTGGAAAGGGCGAGAGGGGAGTTTCGGGGTGAAGTGGGGGATGAGGGGGGTTCAGACTTTTATGAAGTCGCCATGAGAAATGGCCTCGACTTGTGTGGCTGGCTGTTAAAAGAGTCCCAGGCCATTCAGCAGAGCCGGGTTAAAGAGCGTTATAGTCAGCCGCTGCTGAAAGACAAATCAGCTAGCCTCACACTCACCTCTTATAATAATAGCTCTGAGCTGACACACACACATTTCCTTCACATGTTAAGCTCATGTTTTTAACCAGAAAGTCTGAATCTGAGGCCTCTTTTTCAGACTGTTTCTTTTTTTCTTTCTGCTCACACATATTTCTACTTTCTTCTTTCAGTCGGTTTGCTCTCATTCTCGCTAACACACACACATTTACACACCGTGGCTGTAATTCCTCGGGGTAGCGGTAGTCATGTCAGAGGTTTTTACTGATCGCTTGTCATCTGTTGGGACCAAGGTGACATTTCCTCTTACGACCTAAACGTGAAACACGGTGCATGTGTATCTGCGCGTGTACACATACGCGCGTGTAAGTGTGTGTGTGTCCTTCTTTAGATAATGAGGGGTCTATATGCAGGATTGGCAGCATATTAAATATGTAACAGCAGGTTGGAAGAGGTGGGCAGAGGTGGCCTGACATGCACACACACCCACATAGTCACACACAAGTTTCTTTTTTTCCATCTTTCATTCAATCCTTCCTCAGGTGTTTTGTCAGATATATGTTTGCTCCTTCTCAATATCTGTTCAGACAGACACACGTTGATTTAACTGGCAGGTGCATCAGGAAAAGTGGAGAATTGAGTCTCTTAAGTGTCACAACATTTATTTATTTGATTTGGTTGCTGTGGTTCTGGGTTAAGTTGTTCATTTAGAGGTTGAATATATATTAAGTAGTTACTGTACAGGGGGTTTGGTGTAAAAAAACAGTTGCTTACCAACTTACAAGCCATTCATAATGGCTACATTGAGCTTAAATAAAAGCTCTGACTGATACTAAATAAAGAGCCAATAGGGAGCTGAAAAAGTCAGCTCTCATAAGGCAAGAATTTTTGAAAAGAGCTGGATTTTCCATCACTAGAAACCAGACACCACAAGATACGGCACCACTTCTCTATGTTCCCAGTGACTTTTACAGTATAAATCCATTAGTTTGCACTTTAAAATCACCTAAAAATGATGCAGCTCAGATGTTGTTCCGTATCTCCCATTTGGATGAAAACTTTTCCCAACGCAGTCTATTAAGCACTGAAAAATCACATTCTTGTCCATTTTATGCAAACCTGGCTGGACTGTTGTTTGGTTGCTAGGGTGACTTCCCAACTATTCCCCAGCTGTGGCCATACTGGACCGGCTCTCACAAGGATGCAAACACACACACACACACACACACACACTACCAGGCAGTTTGTACCATTCAATAGGAGTTCCCACCCTCTCTCATCCTCAAAAGATGCCCATCGTAAAGACCCCAATCTATCTCTTTGTTTTTTTTCTTTCTTTGCCTTTCTGCTCTTCCCCTCTTCTCCTGCCTGCAGCCTTTTATCACCTCTGTCTTTATCCTCTCATTTTCTCTTTACCTCTGCCAAGATTGATTTCCTTTTTCACTATTTCAAGCAGACCTCTGCTGTGCTCTCCAGTATGGCCAGTATAGCTTGCTAATATGCACAAGCACACACACACACAAACACATGCAGCCATGTAAGCACACAGACTTTTGAGAGTCACAGTAATGGGATTAGAAGGGTCTGCTGAAATATTGAAGAGTCCCGATGCAAATAATGAATAGGCTGGCAATGTATCTGGATAAGTGTGGGCGAGTGTGTGCTGAGCAGCAGTGCAGGTGCTTAGCTGGGCTCTAAGTGTGTGTGTGCTGGGGTGTTATTAGCAGCTTGTAATGTATGGTGGGTTCACGGTGCAGTTAGTACAGCCTGGAGGTACAAAGAAGAAGTAAGCTGAAGCACAGGCACTCACACACATGAGGTTGTAACACGGCTCTTCATCACCCGGCACTCTGTCTGTTCACCCTACAATGACACCACACTTACATCTGTCTTACAGCAGGAGAAGGAGAGTCACACATTTGTGATGTGTGTGTGTGTATGTATGCTTGTCTTCATGCATCTCAGGAAGTGTGACAATGTGTGCATGAGTGTGTGTGTGTGTATCCTAATAGTGTCTAAGGTTGCTGGCTGAATGGAGGAGAAAATTAGACCTGATACGATAGTCACGCTTCATACTGTTAGTGTGTGTGTGTGTGTGTGTGGGTGTGTGGGTGTGTGTGTGTGAGCCTGTGATGACGGTCACTGGAGCCCAGAGTACACAAAGACAGCAGAATATCAACGAGATTTGATAGGAGGCAGAATAACAAAACACTGATAGAAGAAAACACTTGAGATAGTGAGAAGTGTTGAGTTTTATTGTTTACTGTCGCGTGTTTCAATGTCACCAGCTCAGTTTGCGCGGATAGATCTGTGCCTTTTTGCCTCCTGGAAGGTAAATCTCCTCTTTTTCCAGTGGCGATATGTCAGCGATGTCATACCTTGTGAATGAAAACTAGTTCAAAGACTCAGAAATTATGGAAGTCATTATCAAATCTTCCTCTGTAAAAAAATGTTTAAATACACACGTGTTAGAGATAAAGTAAACCACATTTATTCGAGGGGCTTATGCTGATTAACTGAAACAATACATGTCTATAAGATTCTGTCCTTCATTCAGCTTCTGGATAAAATAGTTGCAAAGCATGGGCCTAGTCCATCACTGTTTGAGTCATTCTGCTTAGATTAGACTGTTGGCTGTAGCTAGAAACACAATCCAGAGCTGGTATAATGACCTGCTGGCTGTTATCAACTCACTCTTATGTTAAATGTGACAAGAAAATGGAGCTGAGCAGTGGGTGGTTAGCAGAATGGCTGGTCTAAACAGCACAGACAACATTGCGATTGATTCTCTGGTTAGAGGATGAATAGGCAGAGAGGGGACTAAAGATCAGACAAGAAAGGCACAGGTGAATAAAAGATTGGGAAGTTCCTGAGTCCTCATTGTTAAAATACCATTTTGTAGATTTTTACAAGTTTACAAGTAATTCTAAGTTCAGATTCAGTTCAGTTCAGATTTTTTATGATGTTTCTTGAATTCTAATTCTATCAGTGTGTCTGAAAATCTAACGTCCTTTTGGGAGGTGAAGATACAACAACTTTGTTGTAACCCTCAGAAGACATATTGATGATAATATTCATATAACAAAAATTCTACTTGTGTCATGTTACTTAAAACATTAATGGAACCTTGTAACAACGCAGAGTCATTTCCATTTATCATACAGCAAATAAAATACAATACGATCTTCTGAAATCATAGCTCATCATATCATAACCAAAATCTAGCAGTACTGGCTGACACAGGAAGATGCTGCCACAGGGTGCATGCAGCTGTTGTGGTGCAGGCTAACATGCAGCATGGGAGAGTGTGGCATATGGAAGTGCACAATATTAACTCTTAATTCATTAGAAAGAAATCTACAGAGTTCCTACCTTTTAATTAATCTAACTGTATACATTAAAAGAACATCACTCATGTCATGTTTGTCAGTGCAAAATATCCTTGTTCATTTTAAAATTCAGCTCAAATTTAAACACTATTTTCTATTTGAATTGCACACAAAACTGCTTGCTGGTATGGAAATTGACAGAAATCCCAAACAAAATAAAAAAAAAGGTTTTTACAGCAACAATTTCTGTCTTTTCAAAATATCAAATATCTATGTGCACAATGAGGTGTCAATAAAACCCCTGGACTTTCTGACAGTACTCAGTTTGTAAATCATGAATAAAACAAATAATTATTTTAGCTTTTTTGATTTGAAAATCCCTTGTGATTTTCACATCATATTCCTTTAACTGTTAACTTTGTATGTTTAGTTGATGGAGGTTTCTTACTACTGGGAGAAATCTGTTCTCAGCTATGCCAGCTAAGTACTCTGCCAGTGTCACACTTAAAATCCAGTCATAATCCCACCCAAACCAGACAAGAGGTCATGACTGACAGGTGTTTGAGCCAATGGCGTACAGGTGTAAATCTGTCCCACAGGAACAGCAGTCCTAATCAAGCCCTTGTAATACACTAGTTCCTGTTAGCTCCCAGGGGCTAATTAGCATTCTAATTACTGATTGCAAATGAGAGTTGCGTTGATTGTGTCCCGCCTGTGAGTGGAGAGGCTCAGGAGACACACGCACACACACACATACACACACACAGATGCCTCTTGCATGCAAACACGCAGCCACACTTTCACACACTGAGTGATCATCGTTAAGAAGCTTATCATGCTCACGTTCCTCTGCGCTTTTCCAGTCCCCTCTCATCTATGGTGTCTCATTAAGATCACAATGCAGTGCATATACACACACAAGCCTGAGCATATGCATGAATATAAACGTGCAAACACACATGCGTGCGGCGATGAACACTGAAGATGGTAATAAAGAAACAAACATAAAACATTATATACTGCCAAAGTGTTGCTGTTGTTCCTACCAATTAACAAAGCGCTGATTTACAGCTCAGGGGAAAACACACTCATGCAAACCACAAAGGCATCACAAACACTCACAAAGACACACTAATGTGTGTCTGAGGACACGAAAATCAAATTTGCTAGGAGGAAAGGGTATGGAATGGACTAAAGGGGCAAGAATAATGAAAAAATGATTCCTTATTACAGCAAAACTAGAATGTATATTTGTATATGTGTGTGTGACCGAGGGAGAGAAGCGGTGATATTGAACGATGAGAGGAAGAGTAGATAAGAGCAGACTCACCAAAACCAAATCATCATGTTATGTTGCTCAGTTAGAGGCTTTAACTTGGCATCTTTGCTACAATTTAGTGCAGTGCTGTATGTGTACCAGAGAAGCTTCTTGCCGTTTTGAGACAAATTAGCCAACTGGATTTTCTCTGGTTCCTGTTCCATCATGCAAACTTAGCTTTTGGATGTCTGGGTTTCATTCAGATTGTACCTTAAGCTCAGTTTGGACTAAATGGTGTTCCCCTTGTTTAATCTGTTACATCGTTTTTGTATATTCATCCACCATTTCCCTCGGTGTGTTGCTCAGCTTTAAATAAGATTATTGGAAGCCTTTCAAGTATATAAAGTTTGGTTTTAAAATTGTACAGTAATAAGAAGTGTTCTCTGATTTGAGACACTGGCACTAAGACGGCTGATTGGCAGATCTCAGTGACAATGATTCTCAGGAGGAAAACAGGACTGAGCCCATATGAAATTACACATGTACAATGCAGAAATTTACTTTATTCATTTTGAACTACTTACACGATGGTAAGCACGTCCCGATGATTCTGTCAAAAGTTTATCATGATCTCCAGCTTGTCAAACTGTTGTTCTGCATACGTATGACATCCACACGTTGAGCATGTGCAGACATCAGATGCTCCTGTTGGGCGTATGCAGCCCTGTTAGTCGTTTTTCTCAGTATTACTTAAAAGTTTCAGTAGGCTACCAACAAATTGATGCTTGTTGCATTTTCATAATGAAGGTTGACTGGTTATCTAACTTGATAGATATGCAGTTAGGAGGCTTTGTGTGCCAAGCCAAGGCTGATGTAGTAGGTGTATCTATTAACTAAGCGGAAGAAATGATGAAATATGTTTGGTTGGTTATTTCTCTGTTTAATGACACCAATTTGATACCATTTTTCTTTTTTATTACTGTGTTTCATCCAGCTGCTGCAGAGACACGATGGTCTCAGCTTGTTGTGACCATGTTCTGAGTAAAATTGGTGGTTAAAAAAAAAAGCGATGTTGAAATTGAAGACTCACGCTCACTCTGTGCCGGTGTATGTGATGTGATTGATGCTCAGTAACCGGTGTTTACTCTTGTTGGCCAATTGAAAACCCAGCGTGGAAGGCTGGGAAAGGACAATAGGGAGTGGATCTAAAGTGGCGGTGTGAGGTGCCGAACACTGACACGGAGACAAATAGATAGAAAGCTGTTAGAGAGAAGAGGACACGGTGGGAGGGAGGCGCAGGCTGCACTGATAAGCAGCATGAGATTTAGTTTCAGCAACAGAGGAGCACAAAAGAGGAAAGACAAGAAGTAAAAGATGCTCTAAAGAATAGAAAAAGAGAACCTGGAACATGGACGATTTGCAAAGAAAAAGTCATGGACTAATGAAAGATGGTGAACAACAGCTAATAAAGGGACCCAGCGTACCCAAAGATGCAATTTGAGTGATTGATGCAGACAGGCAGATGGTTTAAGTAACACACAGAAAGAGAGACTCTAGTGTGGGAAAGGCACAGGCAAGACAGAGAGATGGGGAAAGAAGAAGAAAGGAATGAGGAGAGGAACAGAGATGCTGGACATCAATGTCGGAAGGCCTCTAAATGAAAGGCGACAGTGTGTGTTGGGGATGAGATTGGAAGGCATTAAGGCTTGGCGTGTCCTGTGACACTCGGAGGCAGAGAGACCCAGACGGCAATGAGGGAGGAGAGATGCCAATTGAATTCTTCTACCAAGTGCCCACTCGTTCATGTTAAATCTCGCCATGGTTGGCCGTGTGCGAGCGTTCCTGCGGAGTAAAAGTGTAAGTGTGTGTGTATGATCCAGAAAGGTGAAGAGATTTAGCCAGAACAGAGGAGAGGGAGGATCTATAATGGACATGGTGCCCTCGCCTTTGTTCACGACCAAAGCCATGAGGTTGGCTTATCGACTGCACAGATTACTGTTGTATTGATGGAATCTCAGTGTGTGTGTGCATGCATAAGTGTGTATGTGAATGTGAATGTGTGGCCTGGGTCTTTGTTTACAGATAAATGAGAGAGAGACTAGAAAAAAACTGAAATTTCTACCACAAAATGCAACTAGAATGTGGCCATATGCAGGTAAAGTTTGCGTTCTTGATAAAAATCCTCTTGCAGCACACATTTCCTTTTTCTGTTTACATAAAGATAGTCCAACCAAAATGAGAAAGATTTACACCCCAAAGCGTTAAAGTCCAAATACAACCAAATTTTATAATTATAATAAAAAAAGATAATCATGTTGGACAACAGCTGAGACCAGCACCAGAATGTCTTTCTTTTCCCTTCTCCATGCACTGTTCCTTTCTTTTCATAGCAGGCAGACCTGTCTGTTCAGGACACAGTCAACACATATAATCAAGACATCAAAATGTACACATTAACCACACCGGCTCTCCTCAAAGCACTCAGCTTTGACAGGCTCGGAGATGCTCATTTCCTCGTTTGACCACAATGAAACCACCTCTCTGCGCGTCTGCGTGAGTGTGTTTCAGAGTGAGAAAGATCAGGAGAGGAGGAGAGCTGTTTGAGTGTGTGTGTTCTTTAATAGAAGGTGGTTAGAGGTGTAACCCTGCACCCATTTTAATGTGCTCCACAATTACGGCTGTCATGGCTTGAAGATAATGTCTCAGCGTTTTTTCTCCCCTTTTTTACTGTTTTTTTCTTTTTTCTTTACACATTTGCACACACATGCTCACTGGAGAAGTAAAATATGGCAGACAAGGAGCAGGCTCTTGCTCATATAAAACACTTCAACGACCCCCAGCATAGTTGTATGTGTGTGCAGATGCACTAAAGATGTGGTCCGTGCCTCCACGCATGAATCATGACTTTGTGTAGATGTGTGACTACATAGGTGTGTTTAGTGTGAGTATGCATGTGTCTGTGTGTGACAATATTTGCTTTGTTGAACGAGCCCCTTGGTGAGAGTCTGGGTGGTTGTAGAATTCCTCATGAAGCAGCAGGGCTGCAGCAGTGATGTGAAAACGCTGTAAAATATCGCACACTTTAAGATCTCCTTTATATCAACAGCAGGTACACACAGCGCAGCATTCTTGAAAGACGGGAAATGCTTACCGGCATCATCTTTCCCAGAACTGGCTACATTTTATCAGTAAAGTATAGATTTGAACATAATTATAAGTAAGAAGCAGAATAATTATTGCAGACAATGCAAAAATTATTATATATCCTGGGCTGTCTTCTGTATGCACAGACCCTGGATTTTGACTTTGAGATTGTGTTCTTACACTGACACTGAAGGATCGGCTACGGTTGTGCCAGCAGGAAACCGTCCAATCAGACAGTGGTTGTTTTCCAATCACTTGCAGGTTTTAGCCTTTTATTCACGTCTGATCTGCACCGGGCCAAACCAGCCACCAGTAGCGGTGAACTGGCCTGAAACCCATCATCTGCAGACTCAGTGTAGCCCCAGCAAACATTCATCCTATGCTGTACCAGATAAAAACCGTCATGGCCCAAAAGGTTTTGCTCTACACCTCTTTCCTCATTCAGTCTCTGTAGGTTCACTAGCTTAGCTTGAACCATGGCCTGTTGGCACGGGCCTAGCCGCTTGGCTCTCCCCCCGCCAACGTCTTGCACCATAGCTTCTTATTTCACTCCTGGATTTTCTATACATTTTTTTAACCTTTATATTAACCTTCATATTTCTATTATCTTCAACTTCTACAACTACTGTATTTCAACCCTGTAAAGGATGAAACTATGACAATTCTGTTCATTCTGTAACCACATTTTGTCTTTATTTCTCTCTTCTTTTTTCACTGCTTTGCTATAAGAAAGGCCATCTCAAGATGAATATGGCTGCTAAATGGTGTGTTTTATTGACTTTATCTCTTCAATATCTGACCCTGCTGTCATAAGCGAGGTAACCTCAGGCTTTGAGTGCTCTCGGTATACCCTGTCTCTGACTGTGTCAGTCTGCCTCGCTTTACTCCACCTTTGAGTGCTCCATAGATTGGTAACATGACCTCTAATTCTCCCGAGACGAATATGCACGCACAGATAAAAAAAAGATAGAAAAAAGAAAGAAGCGACAAGAGGGAAAAAAATATGTAAGGAAGAATCGACTGAGTGGTGTTTTAATGTCATGCATTTAAGGCAATGACTGGAGATTACACCACATGGTGCACACACAAACACACACACACATTTGGCTTTGGGGTGTGTGAAATCAAATCTCTCCAAATCTCTATTCTGGCGTCACGGAGCTGAAGATGCAAACACAGATGATCACTGCTCGCACAAACATGGACGCGCACATTACATGCATGCACGCATACACATATGCAAACATGCGAACTTGACACACACGCACGTACACGTCTGCGCAGATGCACACATAGAAGGGTAACCCTGGTAGATTTATCAGTGGAGGTCTGCAGCACAGTGGCTGCCTTTCTCATTTCATAGGCCACCGGGGCAGAACAGGCATGGGCTTGTTCAAATCCAAACCAGCAAGACCACCACATACATACACACACACTCGCATGCACGCACACATGCATGCATACACACTTTCTCTTTAGCGGCTTAACAGATGCCAACCAGAGTCGTTGGAGAGGAAAGTAAGGAGGGAAGAGAAGATGGGAGACAGGGATGAGCCAGGGAAGGAAGAATGTGAATAAGAAATAAAAGGAATATTGAGTACTAACAGACAAAGAGAGGATGATCAACACCAGTAAGACCAGTAAGAGGGACAGAGTGGTGCACGTTCTTCATCACAAAGACAGAGATCTCGTGTACATGGACAGCTGGATGGCTGGTTTATTCTGCTCTTCTTGCACACAGATGCAAGAAAATGAGGGAAGCAGAGGGAAAGACAAGTGTACCCTGCCTGAGACATTTTGTGAGTGTGTGCGTTTGTGTGTAATGTGTGTGTTTGCACATTCTCAATTGAGAAAATCTGTGTTTTCTGAGTGCAGCGCTGTAAGACTGAAATTTAATTGGATTCTTTGGAAATGATGCAGGCTTATTGGTGTAATGGCTCGCTCATGGTGCGGTTGGAGTGAGCTCCTGTAACAATACCTAATGCCTTGGTAGATTGGCAGCCACACACACACATGCACACACACACACATGCTGGAGAGAGTGTATAACAAACGAGCAGGACCATGTGTGGGTTTAAAGCTTTGATGAAGGCCCTGTATGCTGACAATGCCTTCTGTCTGCAACAAGAGCACAAATGGGTGCAATAAGGACACTTTGCACCTTGCATATGCACAGAAATTCATTTATGTATAATTACGGGTATATGCGTGTACATTTGGGATAATTGCATAAATAATCACAAATGTATAGCCATAAACTTTAGCAAACGCTGCAGTTCCACAGATAATTTAGCTCTTTGGATTATTATTTGTCTTTGTTATCATGGTATCACAACACTGGAAATGACAGGAAGCTTGACCTGTTTTGTTTTCTTGCTGTTCGCTTGTCCTCTCACTCACTTTCCATCTCTTCCCCTTTTCTCTGTGGTAATAAAGTCAAAGCCTGCTGATGTTGGGACAGTTATTTCAGATGAGTAGTCAAACCCTTCACACCTTCTCTGGAATTCAGTCCTCTTCTCTCAACCTTGGTGGCTCTAGAAAAAGAGGGCGATGTTGGTGTGGTTGGAGGAATGAGGGGACAGAAGGTTAAGACATTCTTTGATCTGACTTGTTTCAGCTGAGGGAAAACAAAGAGGCAGCCAGGGAAAAATATACAAGGCCCCGGGTGGAGCCTGGGCTTCACCCGTGGGAGGCGACCCGGCGGAAGAGCCCCGCGTTAGGCTTGAGCGCTGCCCGGCAGGGCCAGCGCCACTCCTGTTATTATAACATGGTTAGCACATGGGCTAAACTCTGCAGTCATTTATTTAACACACAGACTCCCCACGGTGCTCCCAGATGCCACGAGGCCAAAGGGAGCTGCAAACACCTTGTGAGAGACTAACTCCACAGAGCAGCTCGTTTTTTTATCAAGTTATTTCCAGTAAATGTTTGTATATTCTTCCAGACACAGAGATGAAGGTCCATCCTTGCACAGCATGATGCTCCCAGTTGTCCAACTATCTAACCTATAGTTCAAATACCTCAGTTCACATTACTTTAATCGTCTAAGTTGTACAAGTAAAATTCTAACAGATGAATGTGTCCACCTGTCCACAATGGGACCCTCTACAAGAGGAAAGTCAAATTTTACTTAGCTTGTGTTTTTGCAGGTGACGTGATGCTAAACTGAAACCAGTTAATTATCAATCAGGCCAAATCCTGCATTTTTTTATGCCTAACCTACAGTAGTAACTGGCTGTAAGCTGAAAAGTGAAAACTCTTTGGAATGCATTGGGTCAGCTGGGGCCCAAAGCTGACATTTAGCAGTGTAACACCAGTCTCCTCTCTGATCCAATCCCTTTTAAATGTAACTGAACATGTCTTGACTGTCCAATATCACTTTCTGTGACAGTTCCATGCAAAACATACTGAATGCATGCAATGACTGGATGTCAGACATAGAAATGTAACGATTTTGCATCTCTGGAAGCAAAGTAATTTGACCATTTTATGAAGCTGCTACATTTTGCTGAACTGATTTATTTAGAAATGTGTGCAATGTAATGTGAAACATCAAAACACTTAAACCTTTTTAACATTGAATGGTTTCTTTAAGTGATCAGTCATCATCATACATGTTTGTCACCATTTCCAGACAGAATGGAACATAATGAAAAAGTTTGCTTTATTGAAATCCCTCCAGACACATAATTTATTCCTTTCCTTATAGTAAAGATTTACAGCCAGTCTTCACATAAAAGTCTGCAACCAACAAAATGTTTATTTTCCCTCATAAGTGATAAAAATGGAATCATTTTCAATCAACTAATGGCTGATTCATCTGAATTACGCTAATAATCCAGTGCAAAAAAGGGCTGTATAACATGACGGGTTAATATAGAGCTTTTCTGCACATGTTCTCATTAACACACACATACACACACATACCCATACACACGTGAATAACAAAACAGCAATTGGATGCCAGTTCCACATTCACTGTTCTAGTCTTGTGATATTTGGCAGCCGTTCTCCACAAACAGACAGTACACACAATCCCCTGTGGAGAGCTTGCTATACCAGAGAGTGTATTTGTGTGTGTGTGTGTGTGTGTGTTTGCCCAGCGAGCTGCAGCAGCTGTGTCAGTAATAGCTCTCTAAGCTGCAGGCTAATGACAGAACTCAGAGAACGGGACTCTAACATGCATAGATGTTTAACCCCGTTTAGCCCCGATCTGGAGACCACTGGGCAAACACCACACAAGCCCCCCACACCCCCCTCCACACACACACACACACACACATACATCCATTAAATCTGGCCTTACTTTTTTTCTGGTGGCTTTACTTGTGTGTGTATAAAGGAGACAGAGTAAAAGACATATAAGAGCAAAGAGAGGAGGGAGCCAACATCCTTCACCAAATATATCAGACCTGCCTATTTCCCCCTGTTCCCGTGGCAACAAGACCCCACACAACCGCCAGACCCCAAATCATCAACCCTCCCACCATACACGCACACACATATATACACATGCACACTCTAAAAGTCGAACACACACTGTCCTTTTGGAGAGCAAGAGAGGGCAGGTGGTCACGTCAGTAGAGTGTATGGGGGGTTGTTAGCTTTTAGGGTTGGTATGTGTGTGTGTGTGAGTTTGTGTGTGTGTGTGTGTGTGTGCACGCATCGCAGCCTGATCATCGCTCAGCAGTCTATTGTCCAGACCCATGAAGTGACTGTGAGGTCTAATTAGCAAGTTAACAAGTTAAGAGGTGGAGTCTGTCAAACGCTTGGCTCTTTCACCCCGAGGGTCAGCCCACCTCTGCTGGCCATGTGGGGTTCAGTATGTGTGAGCAGCCCCGCTTCAGACCCTCCAGCTGCCTTTTTCTAACTCCAACTATCTTAATCCAAAGGAACAAATTGAACTTTTTGCTTTCAGAAACTGTTAGTCAAGTCAAACCAATCAAATCAAATGATAAGTTAGCGCATTATGCTAACAATCTTCTGTAATTAGCTTCATAATTATTGGACTTGCAGTGATTCATTCTCCAAAAAGACAAATATTTAAGTAAGCAAAAAGTGAAATGAAAGAAAAATCAAAAAGCGAGTTAGCTGTCATTCCCGAAGCATCACCGTTTGGTTCATTTGCTGTGAAAAGTCCCGTAATATCGCTGCATTAGTAGCTGTGCGCCTCTGAGCATGTTTTCCTGAGAAGCTAGCCCTGCAATAATCAGTGTGGTGAGACGTTGGGTCTATTCTGGGCATTTTTATGAGGTTTGTCGAGACTCATTTGTAACCGAACCTGCCACAGACACTGAAAAAAGCGAGTGAAGTTTAAATTCCAGTCTCCATCTTAACCCCCCGTCCCCACATTTACGTAATTTTCTTTTTTCTTTTTTTCTTTTTTTGGGGGCGGGAGCCTGGATACCAGCAGTTAACTTACCAAATGCACATTAATTAAAGGTAATTATCACAGTGTTGCATTTTAAATGTTATTTTTTCCTTATGTGGCCACATTTCCTTGAACACACTCTTTGTACTAAATTGCTTTGATTCTTCAACTTTAATTTCCCATCTTTCTACGTGAACGTTCCATCCATCCCTCTTCTCTACCTCTTTCTCTCTGTTTTCTCTATGCACTTTCTGTCTCTCACTCTGTTAATCTCTCTGTCTCTATATCACTACCTCAATGAACTAAAGCTCTTTACCTCCCACAAAGGCAGCACCATATTTCTCCTCTTAAACATCAGGGGCAATGCCCATTGTCTGCCATGCAATGGAACTTGCCAACAATAGAAGTGGATGGCTCAATGTGTGTGTGTGCGTTGGTGTGTGTGCAAAGTAGGGGTTCCTCCACCTCCCTTTAAGCAGACAAAGATCCCAATTTGTCACCTCGTGTACAGCTGTAGACCGAGCGGATTCAGTTTGGATGTGTGCACATGTTCATATGTGTGTGTGTGTGTGTCCGTGTGAAACTAGGGGGAGTAAAAACAGGGTGGAGGGAAGGAAGGAGAAAGTGGGGTATGATACTCTTTTCTTCCCCCAAAACAACCTCTGAGGGGGCGCTAAGGAGGGGGGTGAGAGGTTAGTAAGTAAAAGGGGGTAAATGGTTTTCAGCCCCTTTTCTGTGGGAATGTTTGTGTAAGAAGACAAAGCAGCAGCCACTCGGTTGCTGTGTGAGGGAGAGTGAAAGTGTTTTGGAGAGGGTGTTGTTGGAGGGGGGTGAAACATCTTGCAATAAGGGGAGGGGTTTCAACAGAGAAACAACTCCCTGCACCTCTACTTTTATCAGACATCATTCTCCCAAGATTTCTTACATGGAATGACCATCTGTGGGCGGCTGTATTGCACTGCATCATAATGTATTAAGCAAAAACTATGTCAACACAATGCCATGGAGGAAAGACATCAGCAGTGATCTTAGAGAAGCAGTTGCTGCCCATCAGTGTGGGATGGTGATCATGAAGTTTCCATATAATTTGGAGGCCACCATTCCACAGCAAGAGATCTTTCCAGAAGTGTGAATCTCACCAAGTCCGGCCCAATGTCAGACAAAAAAAACAACATGCGTCAGATTCTACAGGCCTCAGTTAGCATGTTAAATGTAAATGTTCATGACGGTATGATTAGAAAAAGACCGAACAATGTGTCGAACACTTTATATTGTAAAGCACGGTGGTGAAGCTGTGATGATTTAGGACCGATGTGCTGCTCAAGAATATCAAAGTATTTTTGTATAAACTAAGGGCACATCAGTCATGTAGCTAAAACTTGGCTCAAATTAAACAGCAGGAATATAATCCCAAGCAAAACTGCAATAAAATGTCAGGATAAGAAAATAAAGTTTGTCCGTGGAACAGTCAAAGTCCAAACCAAAATATGATTTAAGTCAATGTAAAAGAAAAACAGAGAGAAAGAAAAAAAGTCAAACTTTTCCATTCAAAATAATATAAATACTCCGGTGTTGAAAGATTTATTACCTCTATCAACCAAACAATTACTAATGTATTATTGTGATTGAGTTGGAGCTATCTATCCCTTTCTCTCCCCTCCTTTCCCATCCTCCCGCTCTGCCATCAGGGCAGCGCCGTCCTGCCTGCAGACCTCTTTGCTCCCTGCCTGGCCCCTCATGTTGTGACTCCTGACAACTTCTCCAATTTGCTCTGCTGTGTGAAGA
>JAVQJG010088021.1:0-20462 GCA_036024015.1 Craterocephalus amniculus | reverse complement strand
ATTGTGGCTTGGCCATTTTAGTCCCGATAGTAACTCTATCCTTAGTAGGTATAGGAATATAGAAGGAATTTAATTGATCAGCGAGTTACTAAGTGTTCCTTGGTTATATTGTGTATTTTGTTATACTCATTTCTGCTTTCATTCTTATAACAAAAGCTATATGCAAGCGATTTTGTTAAATCATATGACTGTGTAAGTTTATGTCTGTATGTAATTGTCTGTAGGTCATGTCTATGAACATGTAGTCATGTATGAGTGTGTGTGTATGCATATATATGTGTATGTAGTATGTGTATTTATGGGTATATATATATATATGTGGGCGTATGTATACATGTGTGTGCATGTATCTGTATGTGATTCATGCATACACATTACTGTACTGTATGGACTTGAACATTAAGTGTTGTGGGAGCTGAATGGAATTATATAAGGGGTAATGGTGAAGGGTTAGGGCTTAAGTTTTTACTTCTACCCACTCCTTTTTGACTGTCTTTGTTGATATTTTCAAGTTTATTTGTTTGTTTCTTGAACATGTCGAAATAAATTGAACTGAAGATTTGTTGGAAAGTTTTAGCCTTGCATGTCTACGTCCATCTTAACAGTGCTGTCAGTGCTGGAGAGTGGTCTCGACAATTAACTGAGAGATGAAAATTTCCTCTGATGCGTTGTAATTATTGAAACCAATCACAATCTTTTCTGCAACCGTGCATCTGAAGTGGGGTCAAATGTTCCTGTTTAGGTGGGCTGCACTATAACTTTCTAAACAAAAATTGTAATAAAGTCAGTAAAGAATAAATAATGTCTGGATATGTTTTCACTTTTTGACCAGGAGATGCTTGGATTTAGCCAGTGGAACTGCACACAGGATGCTTTAATCATTTCTGGAGTGACTGTATCTCACCAATATTTAATGAGAAAAGACAAGTGCCTGGTTTTATTTTTTTTTTAAAACAGCAAAGAAAATATCCTGTTTCCTCGGCACAGTGAGCTGCTCTGACAAACAGTGTCTAAATTTTAATTTTCCAGGCAGAAATCATAGCATTTGCTCTACTAGAGGAGTGATTAATGTGCTGGATTTAAAGTGAAGTGAATTCTGTTTCTACAAAAACCAACAATAATTGAAACATGAGGGCAGTGGCACGAGATAATTGATTTTCTCTTTTTCACTTAACTTTTTTTTTAAATTCTAAACTCCTTGCTGGGCAATAGCTCCTGAATATGCTGAACAGAACACCATCATCCACTTCTCAAATATTCATTGTGTTGGAATAGGTGTATTTTAACACACTTAATCACCCTATTAATATTAATTAAGGCTACCGCACATGGTGGTGTTATGAGGGTATACAAGCATTTTGGCTGTTTTTAAACCTAAATGCACAGTTTCAGTGACCTGAAGCACACACCCACCAATAACTGAATGCACCCATTCATCTAGATGGCCACCACTGATGAATGTGTACAGCACTACATTATCAATATTCAGCTAATGAACTATATTGTATTCATGCAAGCTAAACATATCCGGATTACAAACAGTTAATTGTGTAATAAAAAAAAAAATCCATGTTAAATGGATTTAAAATGTGTTAAATATTGTATGTAAAGTCACGTTCCTTTTAGTAAAGACTGGAAGGCTGCAATGTATGGTGGGTGGGATGTCTCACCAGGACACAGCGCTTGCAAGGTGTCATGACTGCTCCTCAGGGTGCTGGTCAGGTGCCTCAGTGTGCTGCCAGCAAACAGCAGGAAGTAGTCCACACCCTCATCGCCTGCTGCCAGCTCTTCATTAGTGAGCTGCACTGTGACAACACAATGACCCTGCAGAGATATTTCAACAGAGGGAGGAAGGAAAAGTGAGACGCTGTGAAAGAAGATGGAAAAATTGCAACATTAAATCTGTCTAACAGATCATTTTGTGTTAATATGTGGACAAAACTGCATGTTCTGTAGTAATTGTTATGTGTGTAGATAAATGTGCCAAGTGCGTTAAAAAAATGTAAGTGCACGCAGCAAATATAACATTACTGGTGAGGGAAAGACAGCAGAAAAGAAATGAATGCTTTTAGATGTGGTTTTACAAAGGTGTGTATCCACATATAGTCTACTAAGAACACAAATGCATCTTTGAAACTGTTTAAGACTAATTAAAATGTTTAAAAAACATAACAGATGAAGGTTTTGAATTCCAAAACATAGGCATAAGTTAGTAGACACAAGACTTTCCGATCCTTCGCTCCAACTCTATAAGTTTACTTGTTTAACCTGAGAATAAAATGAATAAATAAAGAACATAAAAATTCATATCTCTCTTGGTCACAACAGAATGCAACACAATCCTTGGCTTCAAGACCTAATTAGAAATTGGATACCAGGACTTTGCCAAGAAAACCGCTGAGTGACATTCATCAGTAATAAAAAATAAGGCTAAAGCCTCAATTGAAATACAGTAATGTTTTACTTGTCTAATCATTAATAAAAATAAACACGGAGGTGTCAAACTAAGTATCCATAATGGATATGAAACACCTCAAAATAGTGTTACATCTTCTGGAAGCAGAATATTCTCTAAACTGGTAAACATCCATGTCAAAGCACCTGCTGACAGGTGGCTGCACAGTACGTGCTTTTGTTTGAAAAATATAGTCCTGAAGAAAATAACCATCTGATGTCAAAATGAACGGTGGCTGAGGTGGAGGGGCTGCATCCTATCAGGTGCCAGCTGCTATCAGGTGGGAGGCAGTGTAGACTCTGGACAGGTCGCCAGTTCATCACAAGGTCAGTACAGGGAGACAAACAAGCACTCCCACTCCTCCTCACTCCCAGGGAGAATTTAGGGATGCCCTTTTCTCGACTGTGGGAGAAAGCCATAGTACCTGGAGAGATCCAGGTTTGTACAGGGAAAACACACAAACTCCACACAGAAAGGCCCCTGCCAAGGTTTTAACCAGTTTGTGTGAGGTGGCAGCACCACCTACTAAACTACAGTTTAGTGCTACTTCACAAAACCCTGTTTAAGAAAAATACATTTGAAAAAATAACTAAATATCCCTTTAATTACCTTAGTTTGGCTTATTAGCCAGTTTGCTGTCCGCTAACTCCCACAGGCTAAAAGTTGGCATCATTATTTTATTCATTTAAATATAAATGAATAAAATAAAAAAATGTTCACAACTACAACATCAACAATGTGATATTGCTCCGTTATTTCCTGAATTTCAAGAAATTCTCACTCTAGCAATCATACTGAAATAATTGAGATGGCAGTCTGTTTGCCTTAAATCTGGATATAGCCTTAAAGAATCTTGTAAAGCTGGAGTGCCTGGTCCAGTCCTGGAGAGATACCATCTTGTAACATTTGGTTGCATCTTTTCTGCAACACACCTGAATCAGGCGGCTGAATTCCCTCATGCTCACGTTATTCAGCTCTGCCGAAGCCGGGTAACGAGACATTCGTCTGATTCAGGAAAGCAAGTAAATGTTACAGGATAGTAGTTCTTAAGGACTGAACTTGGGAACTCTTGTTGTAAAGCATCTGAAGTGACAATATAAGCCCAATAGCTGAAGTTAATGGTTTCTTAGTAGGATTTAAATGAAGCCTCCCTGCCTGTAAAGAAAGATGATAAATCAGCCACTGTTACCTTCATATACTACCATACAGTATAGTCTTACATGCCATGCAAGAAGGATGACAGGTGAAACACACTGGAGAGATCACAGGCTGTATGGGATAAAACAAAGTCTCTGATTTGGTCAGGTAACACTGATATACACAAGGCCCTCTACATGTAATCTTTCTAGCACTGACCAGTGGCTGAAATAAGAAGTCTATTCTATAGATGTCAATGAGAATGACAACATTAATAAGCACAATTTTCCTTTCTTCATTGCAACATGGTGCTCATATGGCAAATTATTTCAGTGACACCTTGTGGCTAAGTCCATCTTTTGTTTTTTGTTTTTTTGCTTTATGTGGTCTGTAGGGGAAAAAAAAAATCCAAAATTTTCCCAAAAGCTTCTTTATCAAGTTTTTACTTAAAAAAGCAAACAGAGTAAATGCCCATAAGTACAATCTGTGGTGACTATAAGACAACTTATGGCAATGCATTTTGGGTAATCATGTGGGTTCATCTGAGGACAGACTGAGGAGGGGGAGGCGACAACATAAAATAGGGATATTGTTCCAATTAGCTGTTTTCCACTGGGGGACAGCCGCTTATTGACACCAAGGAGGGATAATAGAACATTTCATCCCACTTAATCTGGCCAGCGTTTTAGTCTTTTCACAAGCTCAGTCTAACATGAGCACCCTGACGTGGCGGGCTGAACTCAACAGGGTTAAAGGCACTTCCTCTTCCCTCATAAAGCAGTAGCCTTAGGGCTTTGTTTTTTGCAGGGGAGATCATTCGGCAGACAGCAACGAGGCTGACCGGGAGCCTCGGGATCGGTTGGCCTCTGTTTGGCAAGCCAGTGATGCTGCTTAACATTAAGACGGGAGAAATGTGTTCAAAGTCGACCCAGAGGCCAAAGGCGGAAAGGCAGCCTGGAGGAGCCTTCTGAGACCCAGAGCTGAATGCACTGACTTGCAACGTGGAGGATGCATGCTTAGCAGCGCTCTGAGAGTATCGGCTTTAACAAGCAGAGCAGAGGCGGTGAAGTAAATGAGTTGAGGATGGGTGGAAGCCAGCAGGCATGACATTCTCTCCATTAAAAACTCATCTCTTATCCTGAGACCCAATTGGAAATTAGGGCTTGCTGCTACAGAACAGATTGGTACCTCAGCGGATTTGGCAGTTGGTACTCCACAGGAAAATGAAAACGTATTAGTGTGAAATAAGTTCCACATTTTTAAAAAACGAACAAAATAGAAGCAAAAAAGAGAAATGGCTTTTCTCTCTACTGCTGCAGGCGGGTGGCAAATCACCTCAGACAGAATACCAACTTGTTGCATGTTGACACAGTAGCTGCTGAGATTCCTTGCAGAACCCCAGCAGTCTCTCATTAAATCCAAATTACTACCAACCTATCACGAATAACTTTGTAAGCCATTTTCTTGGACAGAAAATCACCTGAAAACAGATTCAATAAGTGCAATTTATAAAATCGTTTCTACACAATAGCGGCATTCTAATTGGTTGAAACTTATTTAAACAGGAAAGAGTGTGGAGAAGAAAATCAACTGAATAAGATCACTGTGAGGCTTTTTGGAGGAAAATGTGTTGGCAGGGACGGGGGTGGAGAAACAGAGATTTGAAACATCTGCTGGAGACGGCAGGAAACAAAGCTGCACACACAGATCTTTACAAAACATGCAAACAAGAAGACACGCATCAAAGCCCTGTAACAACACGCACTGATGCAAAATGTTCTTATTAGTCTTATTTGTCCCACTTATAGAAAAACTAATAAGAAATCATCGTTTTTAAAGCCGTATGGAAGGACTCGTGTTTAGTTGACTGCTGGTTAGAAGAGCTGAACAAAGTGACCAGCTGAAGTACTGACCTGCTAATCATGGGGTTTAAACAAGGAAGAGGCAGCTTTTTAGCAACATGAAAAGCACAGCTGGAGGCTATGAACCCAACCCCCTCTATCTAAGTGCCCTTCCTTCACATCCTGCTGCTGTGCAGGTGTCACCCACAGAGGTTAAGCAATAGTTAATTTTAAACAATTAAATTTGAAGATTTACCCCACAAAAAACTAGATATTGATGTTTTAAATTAGGGCTGGGCATCACTCCTAATTTCCAGAATCGATTCGATTAGAAAGAGCAAAAATCGATTAGATTTGGATTAATTTCGATTCCATTCAATACATCGATTCATTTTCAGATATTCATGTCACATAAATATTTCTTAAATATTATACGTTCTCAGAAGGCAATTCTTATGAACCGCTGAAGCAATCTTTCAACAGTGTGTATTTTTTATACATTTAATATTCATATTTTCATTAAAAAATGTCCAGAAGCACTGGCATGTCACACACATAACTGTAACATTTACTTGTGAAAATAACCAGTCTTACATGTTAAACAGAATACATTGTTAACAGAAATACCACAGTAAAAATAATGGCCAGATAAAAACTAAGCTTTCTTTCTTTAAAAAAAATATTTTAAAAGAAAATCGATTTTGGCTTTTTATGAATCAATTATTATTTTTTCATTCTTGAATCGATTTAAATCAATTAATCGATTTTGTAAACCCAGCCCTACTTTAAATTGCACTAAACTGTTCAAGTTTCCAGATTATTTTTGCCCCAAAGCAAGATTTTCATGCGGCAGACAAATATTAGAAGTTGCAGAGAGACGGGTCAGATCTGAGACAGGTCTGAGTGTGATCATAAGTTACTGATTGCTGAGATTAAACACTTAAAAAAGGTTTGCAGATATGTGTCATGTTTCTGAAAGTGGTGAGTGAGATGCCACAGCCATTCAAGCAACCCTAGAACCCCAGAAAAAGAAAATAAATGTGGTGGGGGGCAAAGGGAAGACACTGGGGTCAGCTTGCAAAACAGAGCAGAGTTTAGTTGGACTGGGCCAATGACAGCGAAAACATCCAATCCCACACCTGCTGGGTCTACCGAAGGTGCAATGTCAACTCAACAAATGGAGGCATAGGACCGGAACTGCCAGATTTGTTTTCAAAAACCCTGGGAGCAAAACAGATTTTATCACCTGGAGCAACTTGTATCATAGCATACCATGAATGATGAGAGTGGCATGTGTTTACATGACTGGTAAAGCCTGATAGAAAACACCCAGTCAGAGGTTAAGCCTAGCATAAGACAAACTAAAAAACCGAGACTGTGCGCTGCAGATCATTCATGTCAAGTAAATTCACAATGACTGTTTAAATCCCAATCACAAGACAAGTGGGTTGTGTATGGAGGGCTACGCAACAATTGCACTATTTTAGAGTGACCTTGTTTCTAGTGTGCAAGTACCTTCGGAATCCTTTCACCTTTCCAGTTACACAGAAACTGCAATAACACCATCAAAACACGGACTGTCACCTGCCCAGCTGGTCAAAGTGGACATATTTCTATGACCTGTTGGTAAAATATAAGATTTATGGTTACGCTTTCCAGAAAATGTTACTAAGATCGGCTGACATTTACACATTTTTAAAAGTGCAAAGGTTTACTTGGTCTGTGGATTGTGCATCATTTGATTATTGACTCCACTTCCAAATCAGATTCTTCTCACTTGCTATACTCAATTCCAACGGCTAATCAGTCTTCCATCCTATCTCTTCTCAGCTCTCTCAAGAAAGTAAAAGTCAGTCGAAAGTTGTCTCGTCTTATCTCTTGTTCTGTTCATGTTCAGTTTCTTTCATTCACTTCCTCCAACGTTGTTTCCTTGAGTTTCTTGGCTAAATCAGCCATGGTGCATGCTCAAACTGCATAGTGTGTTAATATTAATTTCTTAGTATGGCTGGGATGATATGCTTTCCTCTTGATTCAATTCTTTTAAGATTTTTGGGGTGGACTTCTAGTTGAAATTGCAATTCATGCAATTCTTCCATGTTGTTGATTTTTGGAATTATTACATAGAAATAGTTCAGTATTTAAGTTGGATATCATTTGCACACTGTAATCCTGTCACAGGTCCTGACAGAGAGGTACCCATTAGTTGCAAAATGGCAACCTATGAGATGTGTCTCTCTCTCCCTCTAGCTCTCTTCAAGGATCGGTCCATGGGTGTGTTTTAGAAATTTATAAGGAGAATTTGAAAACTTTGAGAGTGTGCATTATCAGGTACTTTTACTTATCAATAATATTACAGATTGATTTTAAATTCCCGGCAGCAGATCCTCAAACAGACAACACCAAAAATTACATTAATATAACGACGGCATCAGCTCCTGTATACAAACACAACACCATGTTTCACTCCCAGCAGTAACATAAACCGCACACACACACACCAGTTCATAAAAGCTACAAAATATCCTGTCTTCCCATAGAAGTAAAACTGAACATCCTCTCCTTACAGAGACTTTCCAGGTTGAGTCCACATAACTACAAGCATGCCTGCAGTCATGCATCCTGCGTTAGAGGCTGAACCCCTACCTGCTCGTTTAATTGTAAACTCCTCTGGAAAACATTGTCTGCTAAATGCCAGGAATGTAAATAGCATGTTTGCTCTGAGCCAGAACAGAGCCTCTTGTTGTTCATGAACGTAACCCCATTTTCCACAAGTTATCCTCTGCCCAACAAATCACATAACTCTCTCCCGCTGCTCTCTAAAATAAAATCAGCATTTTACTCAATTTCTGACCCATCCCTCATTCATTCAAATTCCCTCTGAGGGCAGAGTAATACTGCAAAACTAAGGCCTTGACTTCCAGCTTCGTAAAAACTGATTGTTTCTACAATAAGTGATCTATACCCCTACTGACTGGGCCTTTTTTTTTGTCCAGAGCAATTACATACTGTGCTATCTATCTATGAAATGCTGTGATAAGTGCCTAAAATCTGATGTCTAATGAGGCCTTACTGCCTGCCTGCCTGGTCGCAATGAAGAGTCTGACTGTAAATAACAGATAAGGTTATCTGGATGGTTAACGTTTGAGTCTAGCTTTTACACACACAAAGACACACACACACACCTTAAGCTTATCTAATTTCCTGTGTGCCCTCCACACCTGCTAGAGATAGGGAACCAGTGGAACCCACACATACTCGCTCATGAAATTCCCTAATACACACACATCATTAAATATGTATTAAATAATGCAGGAGCCATGAGAGCACCTCAATCTATCAGTCATTTCAATGCAGGAAGACCAAACTGAGAAGCCTTAACATGAAGTTGGCAAAGGCAGGTTGTAATCTTAGAGTAATTAAGAGATTAAAAGGAGCTATAAATGGTCATTATAAACTCTTCAGGGTTGTTGACGTGCTTTACTTCACACTCTGGGTAGTTTAGCAATACGAGAGGAGCTACGCAACAAGCAGACTCTTCCCCACTTGAATGATCACATGTGAATGAACAGGTGGAAGTCCACAGGGCTGCTCACAGCAGCCATTTAATTTTATCAGCATTATACGACTCCAAATAATACCGTTATGAGCACGACTGCAAATTGCAAATATTCTCATTAAATTTGTTTTGTTTTTTTTTTATTGGAAGGAGCAAGAGTTTCTGAGCGTGTCCATGTGGACGTGAGTCAATATGTTAGTAATTACAAAAAGCCAACTGGAGGTTATCATTATCATAAAACACAGGGTTGGGACATTTCTGCATGGGTTGAATCTACCTGTGTGTGGTTGCTGAGAAGTCTACACACCCTGTCATGTGGCTTTTTGAACTATTGGTATGTGCTTCACGAACATTTAAAAGTGTCATGTTTAATTTAAACCCTTGAAAGCCAGCTTTACTTATTGGTAAAACACATTTTCCAATGATTATGAGTCATCTATAGTAGTAGTTCCCAACCTATTTTCCTTAAGTAACCCCTTAAAGCACACGCTAAAAAGCCCTGGGCCCCCTACCCACCCCATGCTGAAACCATGCTTGATTTTATGCTTTCATTAGTAAGATATTCACCATAAATACGGTATTCCAGCTAAGTCCTGTCCTACCATGAAGCTAAAGTTAAATTAACATATAACCTTACTATTTTTCTTAAAATAGCTACAATGTGTGGACATTAATCACAATGGCTCTGAATCTTCAAAGCCTCAGGGACCTAGTGGTCAATGGGGACCCCAGGTTGAGAACCACTGATCTATACTGCTTGGGTTAAATAAGAATTACTGATACAAAGTAGAGCTGTACCAAGAGAGTTGAAAGACTGTTCCAGGTCCACCTGAGGCTGTTCTTAAAACTGGTGATGTTTGCTTCTGGTTCTGTATGGTTAGAGTGCTGCTGTATGCTGCAGGGCATGTCACAATATGATCAAATTCTTCCATTTCTGATTACGATGGAAATGTGGTCAAACCTTTATGTGCAAGACTTTCTGTTAAAAAGGTTAGCACCAGAAGAATCTAGGTTTGATTAACCATTATCATGTAGATAAAATGGAGAATGACACATATTTTGGTTATTAAAGATTTTAAAGACAAGTTCAAAATCACTGTATTCAGTTCTTGCAATAGCACTCTTTAGCTGGGTTTATACTGGCGCGTCACCTCCGGGCAGCGGGATCCGGGGAGGCAGACCCTCTGTGTGTTGCTGGGTCGCAGTGTCTTTTCTGGCCCTACAGGCAGCAGGAGGCTGGTACCGGCCAATAAACTCCACAAGGCAGAGTTTTTTTCAAAGTTTCAACATACAAATTTACAATCTATTGATTTCATGCAGTGATCAGTCTGTTGAGCGCTGTTAGATGAACTAACAGTCCGATAATTTTCCATGTGAGTCAATGCTGGTGTCTACGTGGTGTAAAAAATTCTGTTTTATTTTACTTTTACCCACGGTTTAAGGGTAGACCAATATCCGGAAACTAGTATCACAATCTGACCAATCACAAGGGAGTACTTCCGTGTCTCTGCGTCCGCTTAGCCAGCTGCTGTCAGGTCTGGAAGAGGTGCACGTCAAGCCTCTGCGGACCTACGCAGAGGCTACGGCGGTTACGCCGTAACCCCTCTGACGCAGCCAACCCAGCTTTATCATAAGAACTGGTGTGGACTGAGGAAATCTTCCCCCTGGTGGGCATTATTCCCTTTGTCAGTCTCTAAACTGTGTTTGCATGTTAACAATGACTGCAAACCCTTAAAGGCCTAATGTAAGCAGATATTTGACCATAACTTTTCAAATTCTGACACTCTAAGCATAACTTTACATGCTTTCCTTCCTGATTATCTTTGCCACAAGTAAGCAAAAAAAATGCAAAGCAACATTTTCTCTTTTTATCCTTAGTAAAGACATGAAAGGTTGTACAATGGAATCATTTTCAACTGTCTGTTAAAAAAGCTTCGCTAAACTCAAATACAAGTGTCTCCCTAAAAATGTGACTTATTTGTAATACAACTATTAAAATTATCTGCTCAAAACAACATTTTTTATGAACAAAACATCTCATAAATATTAATGAACTGCATACAAAGTCCATTCTTATTGTACTTTTAAATGCAGTTGTTTGTGCAAACAATTTTTAATTAGGAAAAAGAGCAATGAGTGGTAAAATTTAGCCTGGAACCCTGGACCACCCATAGCCCTGCACACTGGCAAGGTTCCCTGAGAGTGCTTGAACCTAATTTTTAACCAGCAGGCACGTTCAAAGCAGAAAGTTGTTTCAATGTATGAAAAGTTTGTTTGCACCAGACCAATATGCTGGATGTCAATGTTCGCACAACTGCTGTATTACATGCTATTTTTCACTAAAGCTTAAAAACCTAATGCCAGACCCAGTAACGAATAAGCTTAAAAATTGAGGAGGAAATACCACAGGAAATATATAAAAGGTCTTTGGTAAAAAAGGATGTGGTGTTGCATGCCCATCTTTGGAGCTGCTGAACAGCTTAATGGGAAATTGACCAGTAAACCAGTAAACAGGGGCAAAATTCAGCCGTAACAAAAGAGACAGCCAATCAAGGAATGCATGGACTACATACCACCTGTTGAAAATTAAGTTCAGATAGGCTAACTTGGGTAGAAAAAAACACTGGAATAAATAAATAAATAACTTGTGAAAACATCACAGAGCAATCTTATGTTGCCTGGCAACCTCTCTAAGTGACATTAGGCTAGAGTTATATAATGCTGACAACCTAAAATCTAACTAAATTCTCCCAGAGGCCTAAAAAATTTTAGAAATTTGGAAATTATAGGTTATATAGGAGCCTGGCAAATTCACCATCAACTTTCATGATCAAATCTCCAAACGGTTATTTCTGCAGAGTACAGTCTACCCACATTGGCTCTGGTTAAACTAATGTTCAACGTGGGGCGTTTCGCCAGAAAACACTGAAGTTCTGAGACTCCAGAAAGGTCCTGGAGTCAGGGGCATAAAATCTTTAACCGAATGCCATCATAATAATCCAGTGTCAATTCCAAAAAACAGACAGTTTTTAGAAGTTAGAGCAGAAAAAGGAAGCATTAACGAGCATTCATCCATTTTTAATTGTAGATGCATTTCAACTGTTAATTATTAAAACACTGCAAAAGCTTTAAATAATTTAATATAACGAATGCTAATTTCATAAGCTGTTAAACATGATGAATGTTCCTTCTTTAAAGTGAATGGTTGGCACAGGATAGTATAAGAGTAAGGAACATTTTTATTCCTCCCATGACCCAACTATCTGAAAAATGGAGCAGTGCTGTAAAGCTGAAAAGAGAAGACTAAAAGAAGATAGCGTGAAGAAGCGTAAAAGATAATAAAAGCTGCATGTGAGGAAATATTACCCAGCAAGATAATTTGCATGAAGCCTTAAGTTGCTCAGTCACTTCCCACATTGTTTTCTGTAGTTACTCCGGTTTATTAGATCTATTCTCATATCTTGTGGAGCTATTCCAGGAATTATATGAAGTCATCACACTAAAAACTACTAGTACTCAAGGATTAGGCTGTGCTGCTCTAACAGGTTCCACAGAAAGTCATTTGCACTCTGCAACACACCTACACTGTCCTGAAAGTGAAAACACCTGTTGGGGTGGACAAATGGTGTGCAATAATGTGGAAAGAAAAACAAAATAAAAACAACTGGATGAATAGGAGGAATCAGCTCTATTGTCCTTTTGTGGTAAGTAATACTTACATACAATGGAGCTTGCTGTGGATTGAGTTTCATGTCCCTTGACACTGAAAAGAAAAGAGCAAATTGAAGGTTAAGGCTGGTGGTATATATGTGTTATTGCATCAGCACTTTTTTACAAAACAATACACTCTCAAAGTAGCTTTGAAATAATGAAGTTACTTGGATAAAGCAAAAAGTTGTAAACATGAGAAATAAGGGTTTTATTTTGCGATGTCATAAAAACTAGCATTTATTTATTTATACTTTCCTAGAGAGATTTAATTCTAGCCTCTTCTTTTAGCTCTAACTAAAAGGAAAACCTACAATCATCTATTTGTATGCTAACTACTTATGTTGTATGCTAACTGCTTATGTTTGGGTCTTGCTAATATTTGCGTTTGTGTAATGAGTCTAACAGCAAAGATTCATGCTTCAATAATTCATGCATGTGCATCTTTTTCTTTGTTATTAGAGTGTTTTTGCACAAGTGTGTCCTCCGTATTGTTTTCATTATAAAGTATATGAGCATGTTCACAGTCTGCTCTCCATGGCTTACAAAAAAAACCTTTGAAAAGCATTATCATTTCATTAAAAGGTGTTAATTGCAATATACAGTATGTAACAAGGCCTCAGCAAAGTGGCTCTTATCTTTAACAACCTCTAAACTCAGATACATTTGGGATCTCCCTAACTGTCTTAACCTTAATTCAGGATAAATTTCATTGCTGTCATAAGTCCATAGTTAATATCTAAGGACACTGTTAGAGTTAATATTAGATCATTTTCATGAGCTGACTGCAGAAATCAAGAATCTGCTGCAGAACATTCAGCATGGCTATGGTGGTGAAAAGCTAGCATCACATAAATAACTAACTTTCAAAGCAGGGTTAGAGGTGTCTTGAAAACCAAAGTTGTTGATATGGTATTGCCGGGGTAAATGGGACATGGCCACAGGGCTGGGCAATATGGCATAAAACTATGTCACAATATCATTTTCTGTATTGATGAATCTCTATCTTAGTCAGGTTTTATAGTTTGTAAATACTCTTGTTCCAAAAGTATACTAATCATGATTGCAAAGGGAATGGTGATTTCTGCTATTAAATATTCAACAGCTGCTATAATTTATTTTGCCTCATTTTCAGTGTTTGTTCAGTTTATTTGCTTGGTCACACAAATAATTTAATCAAACATGAAACAATTCACAGTTGTGAGATCAAAACAGGCAGAAGCCTAAATCTTGTATGTCTATATATAAATAAACATAAAATGAATTACCTTCAATTTATAGCTCAAACAAGCAAAATAAAAGTAATCATGTATAGTATGTGACCTATAATAATAATGACAATAATATAAAGCCCTTTATATACTGCTCCATTTGTAAAGCCCTTAACATCGCAGGATCTTAAAGGGCTTACAGGTCAAATATTTTTTTTAAAAAAGGCCACATTGACATATCCACTGCAAGAACTGATGCAACGAGTTGCATTGATTTTCATGCTTTCTTAGTACTGACTGTGCTGATACCTGTTCAGGTGAAATACACTTTGATGCAAAGTGTCTGCTACAGTGGACACCTATCTAAAGGCTGTTTTCTAATATATTCATGGGTGTGGATGTCAAATCAGCTACTTCGCTGGAAATCAGTGAGTCATTCAGCACACTGCCATTCACTAAAGAATACATAAATATTGAGGTGCAGAAAAAAATAATTGTTTCACATCAGTATCAAGATTCTTGTTTATTAAGATTCGGAATCCATTTAAAATGTTCAATAATAGATGTTTTAAAAGACTTGAAAAGTATTTTCACACTACTTTAAAAGCTACAGCTATGTGAGCAGGAAAAGCTAAACTTTGCAAGGTAAGGAAAAATTATTTGTCAAAAGATTGCCTCTGTGTGTTTTTTAGAAAGAAAACAGTCTGATGTTATTAATCCGATTTACATGACTGTAGATCATAATTGCTCTCTGTGCTGCAGTCCCGGGGTTTTGCTCTGGATGCACCACACACACACAAACGTGCGTACACACAGTTGAGCCCACATCCACGCTGGAAAACATGCCACCGCCTGTAAGTCAGACACCAACATCTGCATTCTTTAAATTCTATAAGGAAGGAGAAGATGGACACAGATCCATGAATGTTGTGTACGGCAGGGGGACGTGCACAGCTGAACCACCATCACTGTTGTGATTTCTAGACAAATTAGTGAAAAGCACCATTGGGCAACAATGATAAATCTACAATAGAGATTTCAACTACAAAAAAAAATATTTAAAAAAAATACGATGAGGCATTTCTGGCGCTGGACTTGACCAGGTAATGGTCCAGTAATGGTAATGGTTGGTGTGGGTAATTATGAGAGACCGCAGTATGCCTCATAACATCAGCATCTGACAGCCAGTTCATCCTAAACACAAAGACACACCTTTTGATTGCTTTGGACACAAATGGCTCACTACCTTAAAAAGCAGAACAGTTTTACTGAAGCAGCATCCGTCTCATCAAAAGCTCCACTCACCAGAAGGATTGTGCAGAATTTCCTGGTTTAAATTGCCTCACTACAGCAGAGAAAAGGATAATTCCTTTTGCCAATGACATAGTGTTAACTGACGCTAACGAAGTATCCGCCAGTAAACTACGGACTATTTCATGGCACATTTCTTCGTACATTTTGATTTTCGCTTCAGGTTTCATTTGGTACTTTGATCGGGGGGCTAGATATTATAGTTGTCAATGAAAGGGGAGCCCTACAGAAAAGGTTTTGGAACCATGACTCTTGTTTTTAAAGAAAGCCCAGACACTGTTTATCGGCTCTAGTGGCATCAGGGCATTGCTTCTGATGAGGGTACAGTTAAGCTTGACCCTGGCAGAAGTCCAAACATTCATCAGGGGGTTGATAGAGCATGGGCACACAAAAGAGGGCAAGCCAAAAATGCCGCTTTTCTCTGTTCAGTCATCACACAAACTTTTATGGGTTTACTGTTCTGTGGCTGGTAAGATCAGCTGGCAGGGTTTATGGCTCAGGTTCACATTTGATTTCCCACTCCGAGTCTGGTTAGCAGACCTTAAAGCCATTTTCAGGACACAGGGTCAGAGCTAGTGGGTGTGTAATTACATCCAAACAAATATATTGCACATATATACTGTAACAATATAATATCATATTTGATGCTAAAACAAAAAAATGACAAATGACAAAAAAAAGGTCTTTCTACCTTTCTTGAGTTACTCCAAGAAAAACAAAACAATAGAAACTACAATTTCCCCTCCTCTAGCGGTAGATTATTTAGACAGGAATCGGTTTAGTGAACTTTACTACAACTCTAACAAATCAATCCAACAAACACACTTCTTTTGCATTTGCAATCTGTTTGCCTCTAAATAAAAGCTGGTAAATAACCTGGAAAAGGAGATTAAAAGGAAAAAAAACATTTCAACCAGGCCTTAAAACCATTTTCAGGACACAAGGTCAGAGCTAGTGGGTGTGTAATTACATCCAAACAAATGTATTGCAGCTATATACTTTAGCATAAATGGATTGGAAACCTTTTTGCTGATCTTTCTTGAGGAGATACTGGCCTGTTTGCAATCATCAATGAGTCAAGGGATCGGTCAGCTCTAAGGCCCTGCATTCTGTTATTTGTAGAGACAATTTTCTTTTGTTTGCTGTTCCCTGGCACTAAAACAAGTCCTTGCTTTTGGCCTCAGTGGTCAGTAGTGCATTAATCACACAAACCCCACAGTGGGGGAGGCGGCGACAAAAGGCCAGGACCTAATGAGTTCAGCAGAGAACTCCAAAAGGAGTCAATGTTGGACTCGACAGAGCGCTGAAGCACAGCACAGCCAATTCACTTTCTGCAGCCCAATCCAAACATGTTTCCACTTTTCTGTTAAATAAATAGGCCCGAGCTAGAATTAGGCGGATCAGGTAAGGAGATAATCAGTAGCTCTAATAATACTCTGGAGTCTAATCCTCTTGCCTTAAGTGCACTGGGCCAGGGCCCAGCTTCCTCACTACACGAACAACTTTAACTTATAAGACTCACATTGTGTCTCCGACAGATCCTCAGCTTCTCTGATGCAGTCATATTTTGAAGTCGTCTCTTAACGATTCCTCCACAGTATGTGACAAGTCGAGGTCTTAGTCATTTTGCCTCCATGACATATTAAAGGCTACTAAATTATTTAAGTCGTTGCACAATGAGAAAATATTTGATAGGAAATAAGTACATTCACAGTTTTTTCTGCTGAGAACAGAGCTGAGAACATTTATTCAGCCAAGGAAGGTTTCCGTGCCCTTTATCAGCACCGTCCTGCTTTATATTCTAAACACATTCACACCTGGAAGCTGCTCACGACAGCATAGTCTGCCGCGGTAATGGCCACTTCTTTGCTGTTGTTAAGTCAGAGGAAAGCCCTTGTGACACTCTGATTTCCCAACCAGTCATACTAACTCCAGCAACGCAACTGAAACTGATGCTCTGTGGGAGTTTTGACATTTAAAAAAAACATCTCTCTTCCCTGTTGCATAAATATGTTTCTGAAATGTTTAGAAATTGCAATGTTGTGTCAATTAGTAAGAAAAAGTGTCATGACCGCTGAACTGGTCTGAGAGTGAGTGTGTGTAGTATAACCTTCATTTCCACAACTTCTTAGTGGTTTAGCTAACAATTATTAACTTAGTAGTTAGGAGAACATGAGCTTGTAGGACCTTTGACCATTACCCTTCTCAGAACAAGCCACCTATTCTAGTCAAAGGTTGGAGATGTGGCTATTCAGCTGGTGTCACTCTTGTTTCTTTCCTGTTTGGATAAAAAAGAAAGTTGGCTCAGTTTTACCACATCACATCAGAGTGTCATTGGTCCAATGTTTGCTTTGAATGCAAGGACGGGGGTGGCAGAGTTGTGGTGCATGATGCAGTAACTTCTCAACTTTCCCCGGGGCGTAACTAACAAGCTAACAACAAATATGTCCTGGCACCTCAGTCAGCCTGTGTAATCAAGCTGACATATTTTCCAAATGGTCCCATTGTGTTTCTTCGGAGGCTTCACTACAGGACCCACTGATGTATTTGTCAGGCATATTGTTTTTATACAACACTTACACCAAGTTAATAGAGGCTTATTAAGGGCTGATATGAAACCAAACAGAGGTTAAGAACCAGAGGCAACATGTAACACAGCAGCACAAAGATGACTTCCAACTAACAACCAGGACATATAACCGAGAGCTGTACACAAAGACATAACTCACCAGTGCAGAAAATGATTGTTGTAAGTGTACTTTACAATGAATTGTGTACATTAAAACAATGTACATATGCAGACTAACATTTATATTTTAACAGTCATATGGTTCCCAGAAACTCCTGAGAAAAATAACTTGTTTTTCTTACCAGTATCCCACTTACTGTGCTGGTTTGTCTTTTAGATCTACAACACATTCAGAATGTCAGATCTTTGTCTCCTGAAACTGCCTCTCTACTTTATTTATTTATTTATTTAGGGCTTCGTGCAAGAGGTGGTATTCAGTAAACAATGCATCAAACTAAATTGCAACAATGAAAAAGAGGCTACAAAGCCGGGCAGCAATTTCTGTGGGTTCATGATTACAACAGGCTCTTTCACTTGGAGGGCAGGCTGTCACTTGATTCTATGTTAATGAGATGTAAAAATATTCCCAAATGGTTTTTTGATATCTGCTCAACAGACAGCCACGTCTATATTTTCTTCCTGTGACCCTGTGGTCACACAGTATGGTGGGTGTGACAGATCATCCGGTCTAACAGTTCCTCTTGGGCACCAACAATCATTCAGAGGACATTGGGGAATTCTAAAATAGCTGCACATCTGTGGGACATTTCTGAGTTCATGTCCTGTTGTAGGAAATTACAAAAAGGTTTGCACTCAATACACATTTTGAATCACATAAGGCTGCCAAGGGGTGCATGAGTTCAAGGCAATTTACTGCTACAAGATTTTCTGCTGCTGTGGTAAATACCTGGACTTTGATGTCAAGTTACAGTCTGCATGACAGATAATATCATCTATCATGCTAAAACTAAAAAGAGTCAAACACCAACAACAGGTCTTTTTACCTTTCTGTAGTAATTGCAAGAAAAACAAAACAAAAAATCCCACAATTTGACCTCCTAAACCTGTAGATTATTTAGACAAAAATAGGTGTCAGTGAACTTTACTGCAACTGTAACAAATCAATCCTTCAAACACATTTATTTTTCATTTTTGCAATCCGATTAACTCTAAATAAGAGCTGGAAAATATCCAAGAAAAGGAGATTAAAAGGGAAAAAAACTATTTCAAGTAAAGTCTTTCTTTGGTAACAGAAGAACCTTGAGAAACGACATCCCCTAAGCTCAGCCTATAGCCACCCAACACCTGCTTACAGAGATTACACAAGCCATTAACTCCAACTGAAACACTGGGTGCAGCCAGCCTTCAGCCAAGCTTCTTAAGAGTCTCCATTATAGCAACAAAAACTGCATCTGAACTGCATCTATGAGAGAATTTCATTCCTCAGAAGCAGGAAGGCCACAAAGACACAGGGCATCAGCCACGTTCAAGTGCACATCTAGCATAAGTAGATCAATACATCAAGCTACAAAAGCCCCTCACTGCTGGATCCAGAGCGGTGATATGGCAGATCAGGTTGCCAATGGACCCGTTATGGCTTCCGCAGGTCCCTTGGCTATCAAAATAAGCCATAACAGCCATGTGACTGCAGCATGAATGGGAGGATGAGTGGGATTAGCTTCACAAGTCATTAACACTCAGGAGTCATTGGACACGCAGCCGCGTCTTTTTTACGTCGCCGATTTAAGACGACCTAGCAGCGAGACGCAGCGACGTAGCTTCTTCATTCCAACTTTATTGAACAGGGCAGGCTTCATTCTACAACACAGTCTAAATTGTGTTTTTTGACCAAGTAAAACCAAACTTATGAGGGCCAATGTACGGCACACTTTTTCATGTATGTTATCGTGACGTTTGAGGCAGAAAGAAGCTGCAAAAACGGACTTTCCTAGCTAACGTGCTAGCAACCAGAAACTAACAAGTTCTTCTGACAACAGAGCTTCCTATTGGTGGAAAAATCACCACATCAACCAATGAAAAATTGTGAAGTAGCACATGTCATTCAATTGCTGGGGGGAGAGGGAAGATATGGGAAATGACAGGGAAATGAGAGCCAGACAGTAACAGTGAGTTTGGAGATTTAACAGATTTGTGACAATTAATGTGTTTGAAGTTATTGTGCTCAATGTGTAGAATAGGGAGTTTGTTTTAGATTTCTGTGTAAAAAAATTAAAATATTTGTGAATTTGGAGCAGGAAGTCCAGCTGTCTGATTTTGAAGGAGCAATGCTGTAATTTAAACCCGTCCGAGGTGCTCATTGCATTTTAATGTAAAAAGTTAAATCTAACAGTTATTTTCCAAATTTATACATGATTTTTTTTAAATTTACAATCTATATTTACATTCTAAATTGTAAACCTGGTTCGTTACACATATTTGTAGTCTTGACAGTGATATATTCAACATTTTCCCATTCGGATTTTGTGTTTTTTGTGTGATTTCAAGTCCAGCGTTTTGATAAATTAAATCAAAATGACAAAATACCTATAAAACCGCACAGGTGAGATTATGCTGAAAAGAATGATACCAAACAAGGCTGGTTGAAGTGTATTTAAAGGTGAAATACAAGCATAAACTCAGAAGTAGCCAAAACCGGCCATTTATACCCTAGACC